>CM060968.1:11214955-11337455 GCA_030765045.1 Tenodera sinensis | reverse complement strand
CGAGAGTTTTTACACTCCTCAATGACAAGCATGCGATCCTTGGTGGTTCCAAACTGCAATTCACGCACCAGACCAGCATAACCTAACTTGTCTGTTGTCAGCTCTTCAAATCTCGGAACAATGCGACCACCAGTTGCGATGGCAATCAGCTGTTTCAAAACACTTTCATTACAAACATGGAACATCTCATACATGGCATTCTATTTATGCTAGTATTTCAAACTGTGAGTTGATTTTCAGCATTATTGGTTTGATGCATTCCTTATAAACATCTGAAGCTCCAAAAGTATACAAATTACTAAAGCTTTTAGTTTTGAAGTTCTATTTTTTTGAAAAGTGGGTTGCTGTACAATAGCTTTGAAATTCTATGCTCTTTGCATGATAATGAGAATGAATAGTGACAGTCCACTCAAGAAAAGTGAAGTATTTGAAAATTCAAACCAATAAAGAATCTCTCACAAAAAGCTTATTGGAATACTATGCTTTAATAAGATCCACATTTAATGAGTAATAAAGCACATCTTTTGCAGTTTACCTATTATAAAAATGTCATTTCAAATGAAGAGGACTTAGCAAGCTACTCATATAGAGGAAACAGCTTGGGATAACCCAAAAAATAAATGTGACATTTTGCGCCATTAGGGCGTAGTCTGACTATATTTGGTGATATTCCATCTGTTAGGTTGCATTAGTACCACTAGCTGTTTGTAAAATATGTTGTTAGCTAATGCTCGATTTCTGACAATGAAGTCATTAATCCTCTTGCTCTCCAATATTTTTCACTGATGGATGGGAAGGGCACTAGAAGTGGCCGGGCATATTTGAAGGTGGTCTCGATCCATTTCCTCTTGCAGATCACATAGAGGACAGAGTGGTGAAGAATATATCCCAATTCTGTTTAAATGTTTTGCCAGATAATCATGTCCTGTAATCAACCTGAAGGTTGCAACTGCTGTTTTTCGAGGATACTCAGGAATTACTGTTTGAATGTTTGGCATTATTTTTTGATTTTTCATAGTACAGTAAACTCTCAGTCTGTTCAACAGACTTTGGATTTAACAGACTAAATTTGGCATTGGTTATAAAATAAATTTAAATGAATCTTAGAAGATCTGTGATGATTAAATTGTGGCATTCCACTGTTTGATCGAGAATGCTAGTTCACGCGTCTTTGGCTACATTCATGAAAGTTCGTGTATGTGTCACACGCTCAAGAGCTCACATGACTCTTAGCTTCAGTCTGAATTGGGCATTCCCAGGTTACCAAATTCTGAGTCATGAAGAGATCGCTGCAAGTGTTCTACAAGAGGATGAAGACAATGACAATGATGATGAATCTTTGAAGTGTGTATCTAAATTATCTGTAATAAGAGACCACATGGATGATGTGATTTCTTACGTGGAAAGATCTTCAGACCCACAAGTGCTAACCTATTATGAACATTTCACAGTTTCGCTCTTTAATCATAAAGAAGTAATATTCAAGTGGGAAGCAAATGAATATTGACACTTTTTTCAAACCCACAACTTCACAGAGAACGACTTCTAACCAACAGTAAATCATGTAAAGTAAATGGTATGTACCAATAAAACAGTTTCAATTGTTTTTGCTTCATTTTCATTCATTTTGCGACTTAACAGACTTTCAATTTTCCAGACAGCTCCTGGCCCCGTTAGGTCCGCTAAACCGACAGTTTAGTGTAATATTTTGCAATAATTTTTTTGAATTCAGAGTTGGCTAATCTTTTAGCTGCATAAAATGGTAGATTAACTATAGATTTCTGTACACTGCTGGTACTCTTTCTTGCAAGAAAATCAGCTTATTGAGAAATGTGCGGTTACTGCAACCTGTTAGGTTCAGGGGACAGAGTCCAGGGTATGCAGTGTACCGTAATATATTCACTATTGAGGTCATCAGTTTGTAGACTGCCAAGATAGCAACTAGCTCATCAATGAATCTGATTGGTTCAACTACCTAAAGCATGGGAATTATCACATGTGACTAAATAAGTGAATGAAGTGGAAAGGAATGTGAACCATTTGGTTAGCACATGCCAAGTCAATAAACATTTTATTCCATCGTACACAACTGCTTGTTTCTACAGTTCTTCTAACAGTGCTTCTTTTGTGGAACACCAGTATGGGGGAATACAGAACTTATACAGCAGGTTTTCTTTCCTTATTTCTTTTATTTGCATTCCGCAGATCCTACAATTTGTCTTGACAACAGGATGTGGAACATGTCAATATGTTATACAATATTTACAATATAATTACATGATTACATTGGATGTTGTCAAATTCATTAATGCTATAGCATGAATGTTTAAGAAGATATTCCTTTAGCTGAATTTTGAGTACCTTATCATTACAGGTTCAACTCATTAGGTAGCATATTAAATATTTTTATGCATTGGCAATGCACTCTTTTTTGGACACATGTGAGGTTAGTTGATGGTATATGGAGTTCAGATCTAGATCTTGAATTGATATTGTGGATGTCAGAATTAGTAGTGAAGTAATTTTTATTTTTTATGTAAAAGGTAATCAGTGATATATGTATTCTCTGGCAAGGCTTAATATTGTTACATTTTTGAAAACACTTCTACACGATGTTCTTGCATGAGAGTGTGACAAATTCTGAGTGCCTTCTTTTGTAAGCTGAAAATTCTCTTTGAGTTTGTTGAACCTCCCCAAAAGAGTATACCATATTTCATTACCGAGTGGAGGTACTCAAAGTAGGCTAATTTTAATGTATGAATGTGTGCTAAGTAGTGATAATATCAACTCCAGTTAAAAGCTATATGCAATTTAACAGTATGTAAATACTTTGGAAATAATGGGACTCCTAATTCAATAAATCCAAAGTCACATTTTTCAATCTTTGTTTAATTTACTGGAGTGTTTGCACTGCAGTTTCATACCCTTCCTCCTTTCTTTTCAACTACGAACAGCATAACATGGCAGTGCTTCAATACGCTCAGGCTCGCCACTACTCCAATTACCGCACACTAGTTGCTCAGTGTTAAATAATTTATTTTTTGTGTAATTGCTGCACAGTATATTTTTATTTTCTGAAGAAAGCATAAAAATACTGTTTTTGTATGTAGCCATTGCTACAACAGTTCAGCGGTAAGGTAATTTACAAGTGTTTATACATGATAACCCACCTCAATTTCAGGACCTCCAACCCAACGAACTGCTGGTAACTGGCGTTGCAGGAGCAGATGGTTTGCTTCATCATCAAAACCCCACTGGCAAATAGCAAGAGTTGCACCAGCGTCCTTGACCTGTCAAACATTACATGCAATTTTATTAGAGATACCTAAAACTGGAGCACTGCAAAAAAGTAAATACACTAAAGCTTTGTTTATAAGTTTTTCAGGGGACCAAGAGAAAAAACGTATGTGTGAAAAGCACATAAATGGAAGTCAGCAAACAAAAATTGGAAAATTTATACAGCATGTGGATTACAGTTAAAAAGTGAACAAGAAATAAGATTAACTATAATTGACAATATGAAACAGAACAAATACAAGAGAAATGCACCAAATAAAAATAAATACAACGAAAGTTCAATAACTTTACAAAGTAGTCAATTATCTTGGCTTGTTTTGTTTGCCGTGGCGTGAATCCATTTGGCCATTATTTCCTCCGAAATGTTCATATTTTCCACCCTGTCTATTTATTTGTAGAAACACCTAACACTCACACGCTTTCTTCAATTTCCACTGCCTTAGCTACAATTGTATCTAAGCTAGATGGAGCAATACCTAATTTCTTACCAATTTCTGTGCGTTTCATGCTACAACTTACATTCACTACATTCAAAATGCATCATTTTTCAGCAACTGTAATGCACTTCCTTTTCCTTTCACCCACATTCACTAACGCAGTTAGTCACAACTGAAGCACAGAGCACAAATGACTGAAGCAAGTATGGTTTGGTATTTCACAACTTTGCTCGAAAATAGCTTCAAGGTCGCTCTCCTCCTACATTGAGGGATGTTTTCCGAGAACTGCACTACCTGACAAACCCATGGAGTACATTGAAAAGAATTTGAAACTGCCTCATTGTTTACGTGAGCTTATCGCACATATGTGGCGAGACAGTGTATGCACACTATGTTCAGAAGCAATCATGTCTTCAGGAAAGCAATGTCTCACATACCGACAGGTCTGAGAGATCATCCTTTTGTATTGCATTACTGACTGTACGTCAAGGCCAAGTAACTAGTATTCCGTATTCTAGTAAACAAATAAATGATTGCAGCGCTCAGACAATCAAGGTCAAATATACCTGGACACTTTGTCAGGTAATGCAGTATGCGTATAGGTTTCTGATTCAAATATTTTTTGAGGTTTCACAGAAGGAAATGTCATAAACATATAAACAGTGCATTTTGCTCTTGGGGACGTAATCTATGATCGTATAAACATAAAAATAGTATAAACTAAATAATTTGCTGTAATATGCTACAGGATTTGGCTGGACCACTGAAAAAAAAGTATAAATGTAAAAAGTGTGAAACATAAAAGAAGTTTTACTGTAGTTTGAAATACTTGTGCTGCTCATATCAGTATGTGAGAACCATTACAGAAGTTCTCCCAATGGTTCAGAGCAGGTTAATCTTGCATGGGTTATAAACTGCACTGCTTGACAATTGTGCTGTTAAACAGTGCTCCAACCATGCACATTACATTCTATCCCTTTCATGTGAGGTACAATGCTTTACATTAAATGAAGATGTCACAATGCCACAACAGCAGCTTTAGCAGAGCACAACACTTTGAGAAAGAATTGATGGAACTGAAAATTACAAAATATTCAATGGGCTGAAGCTGTCTCTTGTTCAAGCCCTCTGAATATTTACCTTAAAAACTACTGAAACAGAGACAACAAGAGATAGTGCTTCACTTTTTTGCCATGGTTACAACAATAACTGTTTAAAAAGTTTTTTTATATACAAGGAGTGTATTACTAGAGGACATTGTTATTTAAAATATTCTTTACAATTGCATTCTTATTCGAGTATTCCGAGTAATTCCCCTGCACCTGTACAACCCTGGGATGAGATCCGGCTGACTAGCTGACCAGCAAATTAACGACGAAGTTTGGATTTCTACATATTTTAGACTTCCGAATGCAGGGCCAAGATGAGTTAAAATATATTGGTTTCTTCACTTGAGGCAACCAAATACAACTGCCGCATCAAGAGTTCACTGCCGCAAATGATGCTGCAACGTGGGGCAAGTAAAAAGGCTCCAATGTATGAAAAATCTACTGCCACAGGGTTATTTTCTCTTTCTCATTTGTGTTTAACACTGTTATTGCTAATACACAAAAAAGTAGGACGAATTATTGATGTTATTGCACAGAAACTCACTGCTCCAAGAGCCTGATTTAATGGGGGAATAGACCAAGGCCATCTCTAAGTAAGAGGCCTGGATATTCGATTCGTGACGTCACAATGCGAGGCTGACGTTCCAAGCAATTAATACGGAATAAACACATGTTTTACAGCATTTCTGCGCTAGAAGAAGCGTGCATTCATTTATATTTTAATATTTGGTATTAAAAGTTAATGTGTGGAATGTATGTTAGTGGAAAACATGTTTTGCATAGTTGTTTATGGCAGAGCATGCTTCTTACGTTCGCAATGCGAATAAATCTCCAGTTTTTTTTCCCCTGTAGATAATGCCAAACTGTCTTGTTTAATAATGCAGAAGTTTTTTAAGAGGATGTTGGTTATTGCTTTTATTATTTTCCTCGTCAAAATAGCACCCGGTAACTTGCAATCACTAGCATTACAGTCAGCACTGATATTATTGTCACATGCCTCAGCACCTAAATGAACTAAGTTTCTCTGGTTTTCTACATTAAGAAATTCTTGTTCATATGTCTCAACAAATTCAGTACTTTTTCGTGATCACCAAGCATTTTCACCTTCTCTGATAAATATTTTAAATGCAAGAGTTTCTATCAGGACTGAGAGGTTGAGAAAGTTGTCTGAGGTAATCAGGATGGGTTAAAGAAAGAACATTGGAATCACGTAACCATGAGTGTCGGCAGACCTTTTTCCAGGGGGGGGGGACACATGTTGGAAATTTGCAATCATATAATATTAAATCATTATTTTATTGTCAAAATTTATAATATTTGTTGCAGATAACCATATTAACTTGTGCTAAATAAAAATTGTTCTTTACATCAAAATTAAAATAACAGAGGTAGAACTGGAACTTAAAAATTCAATGCCACAACTGGGATTTGAACCACAGACCTTCCGCTTGCCGGGCGGACGCTCTACCACTGAGCCACTGTGACAAACTGCCAGAATGGCATTAAATTCTCAAGCTAGTTCGTATTTTTTCCTGGTAAACCACAAAGGCAGTCTCACATCAGAGACAATTACCCCAATGGTGACTTACTATTGCAAGTACTTTGTATCCCAGGATTAAATAACCTTCACATGGTAATTATTATTTATTTATGCCAACAAACTTACTGTTGGTGTTTTTAAACACACAAGCCGTGTGTGGGCAAAGTTTAAGAGGTAGAACTGGAACTTAAAAATTCAATGCCACAACTGGGATTTGAACCACAGACCTTCCGCTTGCCGGGCGGACGCTCTACCACTGAGCCACTGTGACAAACTGCCAGAATGGCATTAAATTCTCAAGCTAGTTTGTATTTTTTCCTGGTAAACCACAAAGGCAGTCTCACATCAGAGACAATTACCCCAATGGTGACTTACTATTGCAAGTACTTTGTATCCCAGGATTAAATAACCTTCACATGGTAATTATTATTTATTTATGCCAACAAACTTACTGTTGGTGTTTTTAAACACACAAGCCGTGTGTGGGCAAAGTTTAAGAGGTAGAACTGGAACTTAAAAATTCAATGCCACAACTGGGATTTGAACCACAGACCTTCCGCTTGCCGGGCGGACGCTCTACCACTGAGCCACTGTGACAAACTGCCAGAATGGCATTAAATTCTCAAGCTAGTTTGTATTTTTTCCTGGTAAACTACAAAGGCAGTCTCACATCAGAGACAATTACCCCAATGGTGACTTACTATTGCAAGTACTTTGTATCCCAGGATTAAATAACCTTCACATGGTAATTATTATTTATTTATGCCAACAAACTTACTGTTGGTGTTTTTAAACACACAAGCCGTGTGTGGGCAAAGTTTAAGAGGTAGAACTGGAACTTAAAAATTCAATGCCACAACTGGGATTTGAACCACAGACCTTCCGCTTGCCGGGCGGACGCTCTACCACTGAGCCACTGTGCCAAACTGCCAGAATGGCATTAAATTCTCAAGCTAGTTCGTATTTTTTCCTGGTAAACCACAAAGGCAGTCTCACATCAGAGACAAATTACCCCAATGGTGACTTACTATTGCAAGTACTTTGTATCCCAGGATTAAATAACCTTCACATGGTAATTATTATTTATTTATGCCAACAAACTTACTGTTGGTGTTTTTAAACACACAAGCCGTGTGTGGGCAAAGTTTAAGAGGTAGAACTGGAACTTAAAAATTCAATGCCACAACTGGGATTTGAACCACAGACCTTCCGCTTGCCGGGCGGACGCTCTACCACTGAGCCACTGTGACAAACTGCCAGTTGTGGCATTGAATTTTTAAGTTCCAGTTCTACCTCTTAAACTTTGCCCACACACGGCTTGTGTGTTTAAAAACACCAACAGTAAGTTTGTTGGCATAAATAAATAATAATTAAAATAACAGTTTAATAGTCAGTAACTGGCTGCACATTAAGTTCACTAACTTTCAAGGGGGGGCCACGCCCCCCCCCCCCACCCCCCTTGCCCCCGTTTCGCGACGCCCATGCACATAACTGTCTGTAAGCTGCTGGGTGAGAAAAATAAATTGAGCACGCCTATAACATATTGTGCGTATATTTAATTGACTTTTGACTGACCAATTTTACCTCCTCTTCTAGGAATTTAGTTTTTAGGTATTTTGTGGAATCTTCATTTCCTCCCAAAATTCCTTTAACATGTTGGCGGCCTAAAGTAGTCTATGTTCTGTTTGTTCACTTGCTATTGTAAACGACCTAAGAGTATCAAATTTAGACCATCTACCCCATATCATTAGTTTACAGAATTTAAACTTACTATTGCATATTACAATTTTACCCTGTAGAACCTGAATAATAAAATTGGAATTAATTTTCAATGCTGCTACAATTTTAGGAATTTCTTCAGTATCAATTTTCACAAAAATTACATCGTTTTCTTTTATGATGACAGTGAATCCCTCTAATTTCATGTCACTAATTCTATTTTTAAAGCCCTGAAACTCAACAATGTCATCTTCGAGTCATTTACGAAATGCTATGGATTTTCAGTAAGTTTAGGAGTTGTTCTGGGTACTACAAAACGCTTCCATCATTTCGCGTAGCAGTAAATTCCTTCACTATGTGCTGTTCAGAAAAATGTTTAATACATACCACACCTGGTTCATAAATATCCCTGTGAATAGCACGTACCCACTGTTGTCTCCTGTGTGGATCCTTTAGAAACGAAAACAGTGTAACATACTTTTCTACAATTGTTTTATAGTTTCAGGTATAACCCGGCACACAACATTTCCTAGGCATTTTGTACTGAAAACTACACCACTTTGTAACTTAATTTTTTGCTCACTTAATTGTTTACTGACACGTTGTAAGGCACAACCAACTTCTTAGCGTTCCAACCACGTACTGATGCGTTGCATTCCCGTAATAAACAAATAGGTGATAAACATAAGCCTCCCGTGATGACGTCAATAACGTAATCTCTTTCCGTATACAGGCCTGTTAGATAAAGATGGCCTTGAATAGACCCACCCAGTTTATCCCTAGCAGTGACAGAATTTTGACTAGGAATTCAACATGACACAGTCTTTGTTCTTAAAATGAATTGAGGACTCAGCAGTGAAAGGACACTTTACTATACATCCTTTTAACTGAGTCTTTGATATATTTTCACAAACTGCTAATTATTTGTACTTGATGAGGGCTCTCCCTGAAGTACCCAACCTGACTTGTAGATAGCAGCTGTTTCAAACAACTGTGGTAGGAACTACCAACCTCATATAGCTGAAGTTTGATGATACTGCATTGTTTACTATTTGTTTGGCAGCCATCAATGCTTTCAGTAAAATTGTAAACGTGAATAAAACTAATCGTCGTTATGTGATACAATATTTTCATTTGAAAGATCTTAGTCCCAATAATGTTAAAGCTGAACTAGACTCTGTTCTGGTCTGCGCCTTCGTGCATGAGCTAGCAGTCATTGCAGGTATTTCAAAACGTGCTGTGAATGGCATATTGACTGAAAATTTGGACACGAGAAAGCTGTGCACAAGATGAGTGCCGCATCTGCTCGCAATGGAACAAAAACAGCATCATGAAGGTGTTTCAGTAGTTTTCGCGATGTTTTGCAGCAATAAAGCTGAGTTTCTGCATTGATTCATAACCATGGATGAAACATGAGTCTATTATTTCACACTTGAGATGAAGGAACAGTCGAGGTAGTGAACTGAAAGGGGAGAATGGGTTCCAATGAAGACGCTTCCCCAGCGTAACAATGCCCCGCCCATCCCCAACCATATAAATAACCCTAACGGACATTAACGGTCTTTACTTCCACTGTTTCTCTGCTTCCACATTCCACATTCAAACTCCGACCACTGCAGACAGCGGATCATGTTACCCTGATGATGACAAGCGCACAGTACTTGGCAAAATGTTATCTACAATGCTTTCTAGGCCACGGCATACAAGCTCAGAAGAACTAAACATTTCTAATAGTCAAGACACTGGCCGTGAAAGCCTAAGTATATATATTGAAGAAATGACTTACTGATAAAAGACTTGCCAACAATGAAGAGGTGGAGTCTGCAGTTGATGGCTATTTTACAGAACTCAATGGTTCTCACTTTAAACAGAGTACCTAATCTATTGAACATTGTTGGGAAAAGTGTATAAAGTTGAAAAGAGACTATGTAGAGAAATAAAAATGTTTTTACTCAAAATTTGTGTGCTTTCTTTGTTAAGTTGAGTACTTTGGGGATAGCTCTCTTATTTTTTGTCTCTCCAATCCAAAGTGTTTGCTTATCCAAGTTTTTACTTTCCTGTTAGTTTAACTTTAAATTACAACCAAACAACAACACTGCATGCAATATTTAGGATTGTAAATATGGCAAAAAGGTAAGTATTTGAAATACTTGTGCTGCTCATATCAGTATGTGAGAACCATTACAGAAGTTCTCCCAATGGTTCAGAGCAGGTTAATCTTGCATGGGTTATAAACTGCACTGCTTGACAATTGTGCTGTTAAACAGTGCTCCAACCATGCACATTACATTCTATCCCTTTCATGTAAAATGTCTATCACATACGAATGGAATGTTTAACATTAAATAAAAATGCAAAAAGAAGGGGGGAGGGGGGGGTGAGAAGAAAAGAAAACAATCACCTTGAAAAACTGGAACAGCAGTATAGGGAACATGCAGAATACAATACTTCTGGGAAAATAATCGATGGCACTGAAAATCATAAAACTATGGAGCGTTTTCTTTCTTTTTACTTTCCCTACTATTATAATAAGTAGAGGAAGTATTGTATTCCACCCAAAAATTAGATGTTGAGAGTTCACCGGAAATATGTTTTGAGGTCCCCTGAATAAAAAGAATTTAGAAAACGGTCTGTGTGCACCTGTGTGTGTGTCACTCTGTGGACAGCATAGCTCAAAAATGAAGTCAGTTAAAAACCAAAGCTGGTACTTAAGTTTAATATATTTTAAGGATGTGACACACAGATTTTGAAGAAAATTCCTCCACCCTTAACTACCCTTTACACGGAACATTTTTCAAAAATTTTAATTTTCTTAAAAATGGTCATAATGATTTTAATTTAAGTGCCATATGTTTGAGAGGTAGAACTGGAAATTAAAAATTCAATGCCATAGCTGGTTTGAGAATTCAATGTCATTCTGGCAGGTTGTCACAGTAGCTTAATGGTTAGAGCACCTGCCTAGTAAGCGGAAGGACTGTGGTTCAAATCCCAGCTGTGGCATTGAATATTTAAGTTCCAGTTCCACCTCTCAAACATTGCCCACACACGGTTTGTGTGTATAAAAACACCAACAGTAAGTTTGTTGGCATAAATAATAATTACCATATGTTATTTTTATGGCAAACGAAATGTATATTTTGAATTTTCTGGCTATGCATATGAAGTCCTATTTACTCTGGGTGACTTTTGCATAACTGGTAAGCCATAAGAGAAAGTCCAAATCTTACTATACAAAAATGTAGATCTTGCTAATACATAAAATTTATATCCAAATAATTTTTTTTGTAGAGTGAATCATTTCAGAGATATTGCTTGTTATTTGTGTCAGTTTGGGAAAACTTTCGTCAAATGGAAGATCATTATTCATTTTATTATATCTTAGCCGTGCAAAGAGAACAAAATCTCAAAGCTTCAACTAACACGAAGGAGACATAAGAATAAGAGTTCGTAAGAATGGTTAGTACAAGAGTAGAGAAAATCATGTGAGTGCAACACATCAGATGTTTTGCTCTTCAACACTGCTATTACTGCTAATAGACCACATAAAAATAATCTTGCTACACTAAACCTAATGTCCTTAGAGGCTGATCTTAACACTTAACTTTTCTGGAGAAAGAGCCCCACCCAATTTGTCCCTAGCAATCATTGAACCTTGTTGTTGTAGTTTAAAGTACAGGTAAGTTGAATTTTATATGTCCATTAACCTCTTCAGGGATATGGACGTCATATCACGTCCATTTAAAATGACGGACGAGCGATATGGACGTGTATACACGTCCTGTGCGTTTGTGCATTTAACCCTTATTTATCCACTATCTAACTCAACTTATTTTAATTTTCCCCCGTTATGAAACTTTTAATTAAATTCTATATGCTTTACTGGCTTACCTTTATATGTTCCTTCTGCAGTGATATGCCTCAAAACAGGGATAAACACACAAGGGCACATCTCCACATTCGCCACAGATCATCCCCGTTTCCTTACGGATTCCCTTCTTGCGGCACACGAAACACCTTCGAAATGGGCGGGACTTCTTTGCTGTTGACGGTATCCTTTTAGGATAATGTTTTCCTTGAAGTCTGAGGGGTGCAGGGGTTTTGGATTTTCTACCCCCAGTATGAAGAGGCCTCTCAACCTGGTATTGTTCAATTAGGCTGCGAGCTATTGATAGTCGAAAGTCCAGGTAGGTCATTGTCTTGTGTGGGTTTAGAGCTCTCCAAATTACCAAACAATTGTATATGGTTATATCCAGTTGGTGCAAAAATACCTTTTTATACCATTTCACTGTTTTTCGTAAAGAGGGATATGCTTGCAATACCTGATCTACTAGATCGACACCGCCCATGTGCATATTGTATTCCTGGATAACGTCAGGCTTGAAAATGCACATTTTGGTATGGGCATCTGTTTTTCCAGTGTCAATCATCAAAATCTTAGAGCTGCAATTGGATAATGCCGTAACTACCCTCCTGTCCTGCCAGGCAAGGTAGGTCAAAGGTGGGAGCTGACGCACCTCCATTTCCCCTCTCCTTAGAGCCTTCGTATTCACATCTTTTGGCAAACCAATACGATTTGAACGTACTGTTCCAATTGCATTAGTCTTTCTTTTGTGTAAGGCCATGAATAATTTAGGAGAGCTGTACCAGTTATCTAAGTACACAGTCCTACCCTGATCAAGCACAGGTTCCATTAGGTGCATTACTATGGAGCCAGATAAGCCCAAATCTTTGTCTCCAGTATTGTCAGTCCCTTGACCAGTGTAAATGCAGCTATTGTAAAGATATCCCGTTTTACTTTCACAAACATCAAAACTCTTTATGCCAAATCTAGCCCTTTTTGTTTTGATGTATTGCTTCCAACCTAAGCGGCCCTTCCAAAGCATTAGGCTTTCATCAACAGTGACCTTTTCACCAGGCACATAATTTTCTTTAAATTTTGAAATAATATAATCGAAAACAGGCCTAATTTTGTGGAGTTTGTCATTTACATTCTCTGTGCAGGTGAAATGAAGGAACCGCAAAATTGACGTAAATCTGTTATTTGACATGCATTTTCCAAAAAAAGGAGTAGCTAGCATGTCATCTGTGGACCAATACATGTATAATGCAGGTTTACGAATAACACCCATAAGTATAATTAGACCAATTAGCCTGTAAATCTCATTGAGTGTTACTTCTGTCCACCTTTGAATTCTGCTCTTAGGCCCTAATTTACCTTTAGAGAGCAGGTCTTCCTTCACCTTACTCGCATATACATTTGTTTCGCAAACAATGAGAGACACTAAGTCGGTAGTAAAAAATTTTGTAAAAATGTCAATTGGTTGGCTGTCAGAAGTCAGCTGAGCCTGGGATTGAACACCAGACCCTGTGCTCGTGAAGATGTGCCTGTTTGTATTGGAATTGTTTTCAGCACTCCACAATGCTGACTCTTCACGAACACCTGAAGGAAGTTGGTCACGTTCTTCCTCACTGCTACTTGTACCTATATCCTCCACACCCCCCTCAAATTCGGAAAATTCGCCATCGATATCCAAATCGCTGTCACACAGCAAGAAGTCCTCCACATTATCCTGTGTAATTTCAGAAGCCCTTACACTTCCACCACTCGCTAACCTTTGTGCAACACTGCTTGTTGATGCCATGTTTTAGCTCTGAGATGTAACACTCAATAGCTTCTCACTTCAGCTACAAGCAGGAAAGTATACGTATGCATTTCAAGAGAGAAACAAACGGAGCCTGTAAGCTATATCCAAGTTACGAAACACGTGTAAGGAAAAATTGCAAACCTGCTTTATTCTGATGATTCATAAACCACGCATACAGTAGCGTTCTATTTCCCATTGTGCTGTGACTTGCTGACGCATAGTAACACATACAATGGGTCCACTACTGTTTCTTTCCGAGATGCGTTCGACAAAGCAAAGTTAACTTTTTACCACAGTGAAACAAATAGTGCCATTTCAACGATTTGTAAATGCAACTCAACATTGCTGATGATGTACATGTATACTGCATATAATGAGTTTTATAACAGTTTTTGTTTGATTAAAATAACTTAAAATTTACGCAAAATACAGCTGTGTATTTAGGAAGCACTTTTAGCGCATTTAACAATTTAAATGCCCTGCGCTGGATATTGGGTATCCGTTCTCGGCCTGCAGAGCTTTTAAATGGCTGTCGCTCAAGAGGTTAATACACATGCTAGCCCCCTTAAGAATGTCTAGGAGCAACAGAAGTTTCTAAGTGGTTCAATAATTACATAAGGAATATGAGGCAAAAATTGGCGGATGGAAGTTTTGTTGAATAGTTACGAGATAAATGGACTGTAATTAGCAATTGTGACCCAAGCTCCAAAATCACAACCGAGATATTCACTATTTATCTAACGGCTGGGTTCGGCATTTTCATCATTTCCCTTCTGGTTTCCCAATACAGTGACACTTAATCACCAGTCTGTTGGTTTTCCTTGCTTAATTTGTCACAGATCAACAAGTGACCTTCGTCTGTGACAGTTTGTTTTTTACACAACACACACACTGGAGTCCCAAATATTGATTCGGCACAGATGATGGACAAGATAATTATTTCCTGTGATGAGGCGGAAACATCCTACCTTTTGGTTATTTCATACAGTTGTGTTGGGGGACAAAGTTGCTTGCGTTTGCAACAAGCCTTACGTTACACGTCACCTGGGTAGTGCAAAATGAGCAACAGCAGACAAAAATGGCTAACAAAACATATAAAAGCAGCCCTTTTAAGAACTAAAACCAGTATGGTTAAAGGTAGGTCTGGTGTTACTGAGTAACTTGAACTTTGGTTCACTAAACCCAATTGCAGAGGTTTTGACACTAAATCCATATCCACTTCCACTACACAATGAGATATTCATCCATTTGTAAACCTGCTCGTTGTAAAATCTGTGTAATAGCTACCTTTAAAATTGCCATTAGAAGGTCGCACAATGGAGCTGTTACTTGGATCTTTTTGACTAAACTAGAATTGACTTGTGTGTCATCTCCTTAGTGAGGTGAAAGCGCTGCTTCTTACCAGGTGGGAGACCTGGTCTGGGGTACACTCAGCCTCGTTAGCTCTCTGAGGTACCAGCTGTCAGGGAGGGACTGAGGCGCTGACCATGACTGTGGTGGACAGGTGGGGGATGGAGTGGCAGGATGGTACACCTTGGTCCAGAAAGGTCTGCCGCACCTCAGGTTAGCTACAATTGACTTGTCTGGAACCAGTGAAGTGGTAATCCCCATATTTTTGTTTTGCCGCTTGGATCATTGTTGCTAATTGTTATTCAAATGATGAATATTTTGTATGTCACCAGTAACTTTCTTCTGTAACTACAGCTATGCTTAACCCACACCCAACAAAAGCCTTTGCATGAAAGCCAAAACAGTAGAACATATAAAATGCTATATAACTAACCTTCTGCACCATCTCTGAGAATTTTTCTTGTTCATATTGACGCAGTGCCTTGTAGTCTTCTACTGATGTTACATCCAGCTTATGTTTGGTCTTTGGCTTAGGGGGTTCAAAGGGGCATGTTAAAATGGCTAACTTAACATCCTTCAGAACTTTTGGCATTTGTGGATGAGAGAAATCCTTGTCAATAACCACACCTTTCACAAGCATGGTATCCTCTAGACGACCTCCAACTTTGCCTTCAACTTTAATTAACTCAAAGTTGACATCACGCTTCTCCATATCAGCCACTGCCATCACTGCATTCACAGCAATTTCTGCCATCTGTCTATGGCATTTGTTCACTCTGAAAATTAAAAGAAAATATAGCTTACCCAGTAATTAAAATAACTACATTTTTCCTGTTAACTAATCAGCCTATACTAAATTTACTCTTAGGTTTATCCATGCCAAAGCAAACCCATGGGGACCAGTATAAAGTGGTACAACACGGTAACAATGCATGCAGGGAAGTAGTCCCATTCTAGTAATCTGAATTTTGGAATGAATTTATCCTTAAATGATATAATATTCTATACAAACATCTAAGAGGTTAATTAACGCTGATGTATACTGATAAACAGAGCTACAAGTCCCAACATGTAACTTCTGTGAGTTACCTGATATCCGAGTATTTACAGAGTATTGTAGTCAGCAGTTTCTGTTTAGGATAATGGCAGATGGCCGCAGTGAATTTGCTCTTGCATATTCGTTGACTTATGTAAAGCATAAGGTGGGCAAACCACTGACTAGTGGTGAAAAAACAATAGTGTTGAACGTATATTATAAGTTATATGAGAAATATCCAACCATTCCCATCAAAGAAGTAGTGAAATTAACTTCTGAGATCACCGGTGTTTTGAGTACCAGTATAAACAGTGTACATAAAGAAAAAGCTGAAACGGGAAACGTGGTTACACCTGGCAAAATAAGAAAGCATGTGAAATATGCCATGCAAGAATGACTTGCCTTGTTTCAGGAGAACAACCTTTTGTAAATTGTTGTGTGAAATAGGGTTCGAATTTGTCAAAAGAGGCTGAAAAAGTGCTATAATTGATAGGGAAAGACATTATTTTGTGGAGAAGGGACTATTTGAAGCCAGTGCATAGGTTTAGAGAAGGACGTAAGTTGTATTGCTTAGGTGAAACCTGGATTAATGAGGGCTATACAACACCTAAAGTACGGATGGTTACTTGTTCTTTTTTGCTAGATTCTTTTAGAATTATGACATGTATATAGTTTATTTTGTTGTAACTATCAATCTTCGCATTTAACCTCTAGTTACACTCTTTAAGTTGAAAGAATAAGGGATCGGCCCTTTCTATTATGTACCGCATGCACTCACCACATGGTTGTGATAGTATTTCTGACATGAATGGCGGAAGGATACAGTCTAACTGTGCACTGGCCACCTGGCTTTAGTTTAGTGCAGATCAACCTTAGAGTGAATACAGAGCAGTGGCGGCTCGCAGTCAAAATTTTAGGGTAGGCAAAGTGTAACAGTAACAACAAACAACAACAACAACAATAATAATAATAATAATAATAATAATAATAATAATAATAATAATAATAATAAACCCCGTTTATCCAAATATAGGGGGCGAAGTCATTGCGGATAACGCAAACAATATATTGTTTGGTTGTTTAATAAGAGCAGAGTGAATGAGTGTGACTTACGGACGAATTACCGCCAAAACTAAAATCACGAGTGTCGGCAGACTTTTTTCCAGGGGGGGGGGGGCACATGTTGGAAATTTGCAATCATATAATATTAAATCATTATTTTACTGTCAAAATTTATAGTATTTGTTGCAGATAACCGTATTAATTTGTGCTAAACAAAAATTGTTCTTTACATCAAAATTAAAATAATAGTTTAAAGGTCAGTAACTGACTGCACATTAAGTTCACCAACTTCCAAGGGGGAGCCGTGGCCCCCCTTGCCCCCGTTTTGCTACACCCATGACTAAAATAGATTAAGAAATTGAAAAATTGTCTGACTGCAGCTTTGTGTTAAATAGCTAAATCACTCCTCTTTTCATTGTTAGTGCGCCGCGAAAGCGAAATTTGTAATAGTTCACTAATTAAGTCGGTCATACTGGTATTACACAGAGATAACGACAGATTCAGATCTCTGAGATCTTCGTTCGTGGAGTATGGCTGTTCGGAAAATGTCGCATAAATTCGGATTTGGGCCGGCAAGTGCTCGGACTGCTGGCAGACGCGTCTACGCATGCTCGGAGTGCATATACAGACCGAATGTTTCCTTATCCCTGTTCAAGGGCCTCGTACTGAGGAAAGGGGGCCGGGCAGGCAGAGGTTAAGCTAGCCTGCTCTCCACTACCCAGGTTCCATGCGTATCATTTCTGCCGCGCGTTTCAAACACGCAGCGCAGTTTTGATGAATCGGAATTGAGATTAAAGGATTTGACCATGCGCTGGTCATTATAACCGAGAAAACTTTTCTTGAACTGGAATTTAGGGGAAAATGACGGTTCAAATGATAAAATGCAGAATCATACTTAAACACTATTTGTTGATGTATTACGATAGGGTAGGCAGTGCCTACCCTGCCTACCCTGAGGAGCCGCGCCTGATACAGAGTAGTTTGGTGAATTTGTCATTCGTGCTTTGCAACACAACTATAGTTGTAGGTAAATGATTACAGCACTTTGAAACTTATAATTTTCCCTTCAGTATACAATATAATTTTGAATCCTAAACTGAACAATAGCTGTGTAAGTTTTATAGCAGGAATTATGCATCTGAGTGAGCTGATGAGAAAATTAATGCTAATATTTCACATGCCAAGTTGCTTTGCTTATGATAGTTTTTTTCATTAAGAAAAGTAAATAAACATACATTTTGGAACCTAATGTTGTCATTGCAGTTTGTATTAAGGGTTCTAAGTTATTAGCATCAACAGGGAAACTGTCCGCTATTTTCTCCAGATGTTTTACAGCACATTGCGCTGCTAATTCAAAACCATCAGCAATACGAATAGGATGAATCCCCTTGTCCAACAATAGCTCTGCTTGTTCCAATAATGCTCCTGCCAGTACTGCAACAAACAACAATATTTCAATCAAGTAATAAAATATCTTAAATATAACAAACACTAGATAAGTGAAGCCTTTAGTCTCTAAATAATCATTATATTTAAGATTTGTGTTGCTTCACTGTTCAACAGCTTCAGCTTTTTGCTGAATAATAGAATATAATTACTAAGTTATTTCTAATACGTGAGACAGAATATTGACTAATAGAAAATTGTTCATGTAAATATTTTTGTAAGAGTGTGTAAATTTTTAATTCTTTTAATTTGGGTGTATCAGGGACCTATTTCTTTTTGATATTCAAGATCCAATGTCTTCTCGTCACTTTGAGTTCAACCAATGAGAACTGTTGCGCGGATGAATACATAAGAATGGCGGTGTTGCGTCAGAGACGCTCAGAACTAGATTCATTAGCGTCTGCGAGCTCAAAGTGGGAGGACGTATAATTGCTGATGGTGTGTGAACATGTAAATTACACCCAAACTTTTAACCAGCGTAGACGCTGTCGAAATTTAAAAGTTGTTAACTAATTGAAATTGTGATAAGAAGTGTAAATAACGAATAAATGTGTTTGTGATAAAAGAACGTTGGCTTTTGCATTCCATTCTTCGACCGTCGACCCTGCAGATAAGAGTAGCGTCTGCTATAACAAACTTTCCACCTTTTAGTAAAAACATTACTCCTGCTGCTATATTCACGCTGATATGTGTTGTCCATCATTTATTATAAAACCCGCCTCAAATGGCTTGCCCAACGTGGAGCGCGAATTTAGAATGGAATGCAAAATTACGAAGTGTTAACATCGAATGATGCTATCTCATCGCGTAGGAAAAAGACGCCATTAGACCATCGACTGATATCAACAAAACATCGATACACGGAGAATCAACGTGGGAAAAACACCGGAGATCATCTGGCGAAGCCAACTACCCAGGAGACGTAAATAACTGGACGAAGAACCAGCAGAAAAAAAAAGTAGGATCCAAAATTTTTGTCTTTATTTTATTTCCATTTATTAATGCTACTTAGAAGTGGCAAAGTAGCAGGACTTTCAACATTAAGTGAATTAGATAAAGGAATTAAAATGTCGCGAAAAGAGATAGAAACAGGAGTGGGGGAAGGGGCAGATAGGCCTAGTTATCAGATAGGATTAGAGAGTGAGGAACAGGCGGAAATAAGCAAAGACCAAAGGTTAATGATGATGATGTTTGAAAGACTGGAACAAAGTTTAGGTCAGAAAATGAAACAAAATAACATAGAATTGAAACAGGATATAGAACAAAGTTTAGGTCAGAAAATGGAACAGAATAAGGAAGAGATAGGTCAGAAAATGGAGGAAGTGAGAAAAGACTTAGAACAGAAAATGGAATTAGGTAGACAGAACTTAGAACAGAAAATGGAATTAGGTAGACAGAACTTAGAACAGAAAATGGAATTAGGTAGACAGAACTTAGAACAGCAAATGGAATTAGGTAGACAGAACCTAGAACAGAAAATAGAATTAGGAAGACAGGAGTGTAAAGAAAATATGAAAGTAATGGAAACTAATTTAAAATTAGTTCACAAAAATTTAAATGAAACAAAGGAAGCCTTAGAAGCTAGGATAGAAATTGTAGGAGATAGGATGGGAAAGATAGAATCAGAGATGAGAGAAAATAAAATTGTGTTAGAAGGAGAAATTGCTAGATGTAGGGATGAAATAACAGAATGTAATACAAGTGTAGACTGTAAGATAACAAATGTAAAAGCAGAAATAACTGAGGAATTAAGGAAAGAGATTGAGGTAGTAAAGAAAGACATTATTAATGAAACTGTAGAACAAATTGTAATTCCTAAAATTAAGACAATGAATGATGTGATGCTTTCACAACAGGATGCTATAAATGATATGAAACAAAGCCACTTAGAAATAAAGAATGATTTAAAATCAATTTGTGAAGAAATGAAAAAAGGGAAAGAAAATTTGGCTAATGTAAATGATGTTGTGAAGGCATTACAAAGACAAGATGATTTAGATGTAAGTAATGTACAAGATGAGAGTTATTTGAGTAATGTACAAAATGTTGACTCACCATACAGAGAAAGAGGTTCACAACCAAACAATGACACAACACATAACACATGTTACACCAACAGCATATTACATGAAATCACACCACCTACATTTGACGAGGAGAAGGGAGACGATCCAAAACTCTTTGTTAAAGAGATGGAAGAATACTTTAAAGTGAAAAGGATACCAAACGAGCTTAGGATGATGATAGTTAAGAAAAGCTTAAAAAACAAGGCATTAGAATGGCTCAGGTTAACACTAGCTGGTCATGAGTCTTATAGCTCATTCAGAAATTTATTCCTATCAAGGTATTGGGGCCCAGCTAAACAAAACCAAACTAGGGTAGAGCTAGCGACAGGTAGATACGATCCAACCAAAGGGTTGTTGCTAGTCGATTATTTTATGAAAGTAGCCAACAAAGGAAAGCTATTAGACCCCAACTTGTCGGAGGCAGAACTAATTGCCAGCATAACAAGACATTTCCCAGACACAGTGAGAACAGGATTAATTGTTGCGAGGCCAGTAGATTTTGCAGATATGATAGAACTGCTGACAGCCTTCGAAACACAAAATGGTCGGCCTAATGAGCATAGACATAGGAACGGTCACCCAAACTCACCCATCCTAAACCGGAACACGACTACGAACAACCAGAGTGAGGGAGAACATAGAAATACTAGGAGTACCCATGAAAGGGGGAGAGGGGCACACCATTTCCCACAACCACATAATCATGGCGAGAGGATGGAGAACACAAGACAGCGATACCACGACACGATACCGAGGGGTGAATCGAGATACAGAACGCATAGATATGATCGTGGAAGACCAGGAGACCGTACCCATCAAGTGAATCATATACGATTCTGTAGGGAATACATGAACAGCCATAGGCCGTCGTACAATAGGGGTTCACGTCAAAGGGGCAGAAACCAAGGGAACATCGACAACATAAGACAACAGGAACAGAATGAAAATGTGCCGGATAGGACCGATACTGCGCAGAATACAGAAACTACGATCACCTCCAACGTCCAGGAAAACTAAGTACAAGTCAACTTTGTGTCCCGGAAGTTGACCTGTGTGGCAGTAGGGGCGATATTGACCAATGTAATGTAGGTACCTTGAGAAGACAGGCGAGTGAAAGAAAGGAAATAACCAATCCACCAATGATTAGGCTGAAGGTATGGGGTATCGAATTGCCAGCGATGATTGATACAGGAGCCAGCACATCAGTATGTGACGAACAGCTGTTCCAGGAACTGATAACTAAAAGGAATGCTGAATTCTTGCCTGTGTGTGGAGTGTATTGCAGCACAGCAATTGGCAAGAAAAAGGAACATGTTAAATACCAGGTAAGGCTGGTAATTGAAATCGGAAGTTGGAAGTTCGATTTTATTGCCCTAGTAATACCTAGACTAACAGCTACCCTAATCATTGGCAGTGATTTGCTTAACCTTTGGAAGTCGGTAATTAACTATGACCTACATGAATTTATTATTAAGGAAGGAGCCTCAGAATGCACTGCGAAGTTCCTGGAGGAAGAAACATGCCAGGAGGAACCAGACCAGACAGGGATCCATCCGGATGAACAATTCTTTGTGGAGAACATCAATGTCCACGAGAATAGATTGGTAGACCTAAGGGTAAATAAGAAGAAAACAGGTTGGACGAGCGATGAAGAAACTAACGTTTGCAGCCATTGGATCTGCACAGAAGACGAGTATGTTGCCTGGGACAACTACCAACCTGAACCACTACCAACAGATGGAGAAGAATCGATGTTACAGCTAATCGATGAGAAGGTCTGGGGGGCACATGGCATCTCTGAAGAGGAAAGAAACCAACTTAGGAAAATATTGGTTAAAAACAGGAAAGTTTTCAATAAAAAGCCAGGTACGTGTAACAAGTACGTACATACTTTTACAGTAACAGATATTACCCCCTATTCACATAAATCCAGGCCCATCCCCAACTCCATCAGGGAGGAAGCTGACAGAGTAATCCAGAAAATGTTAGCGGACGGAATAATAGAGCCGTCGGACTCATGTTATGTGAATCCAGTAGTATGGGTCCATAAGAAAGGGGGAAAATTGAGGATGACCATAGACGCAAGGAAGATAAATACACATACCTTGCCGGATCATTACAGGCCTGAGGGGGTAGACCAACTAATATCAAAATTGAAGGGAGGTCAACATTTCACTAGTCTTGACTTGACAGCATCATTCTGGCAAATTCCTCTTCATCCAGATGTCAGGAAATATACCTGTTTCTTGCACAAAGGAAAGGTATACCATTTTTCAAAATGTGCCTTTGGACTATCGACCAGTAGCAGTGCACTACTGAGGGCTCTGGACAAAGTTTTTGGAGATACCATCGAGACTTTTGTGACGCAATATGTAGACGACTTTTTAATATACAGTGAGAATCCCGAGTCGCACTTACATCACATAGATTATATATTATCCAGGTTCCAGGAAAGCAACATGACCCTAAATTTAGAAAAGTGTGAGTTTTTCGTTAAAGAGGCTGAATTTCTAGGCCACATCATAACACCTGATGGTATACAACCTAATCCGGAGAGGGTCAAGGCCATAGAGCATATACCACCCCCACGTAACTTAAAACAGTTGAGAAGGTTTCTGGGCATTTTACAGTACCAGTCGAAATTCGTGGTCAACTACGCTAAGGAATTGGTACCCCTTAGAGCACTGTTGAAAAAAGATACTAAGTGGGAATGGAATGCTGAACACCAGGTGGCCTTTGAGAATATCAAAGAACTTTTCAAGCACAGTATTCTCCTGGAACGACCGGATCCGAATTCACCTTTTCTAGTATACACCGATGCTAGTGCGCACTCATATGGAGCAATATTAGCACAGGAAGATGCAGATGGCAACAAACATGTGATTGCCACAGCTTCTAGATTTTTAAATAAAATAGAAGCCAATGCCTGCATAACCGAACTGGAAATAGGTGCAATCCATTTTGCGTTGCAAAAGTTCAGACAATATATATATCTTTATAAAATAATTATATATACAGATCACGTAAGCCTGTCCTTCATTCAAAAATGCAAGCTAACCAACTCCAAAATCTCAAGGTGCATACATGAGATAATGTCATACGACATAGAGGTCAAACATATCCCGGGGAAGGAGAACATCTTCAGTGACTTATTGTCAAGATTAAGGTCGGAGAGTCACATACCCGAGACGATATACAGTCCGCACCATGAGATCAAAATTATGCAGATAAGTAGCAAAGAAAGCAACGAGATCTTGCAAGACTTCAAGAACATAGCAAAGCTACAACAAGAAGACCCTGAATTGAAGAGGCTATTCGACAAGGCTCCAGACATAATACCAAGATTGGATGCCAAGATAGGCAAATTTAGGAACATCCTATTTAAATTGCATGGTCGCGACGTAAGGAAATGGAAAATGATGGTACCAAATTCCTTACAGGATAGGGTCATTTTGGCATTCCACCACTCGATGCTTCACTCCGGTACTGAGAGGACAATGCTTGCCATCGAGGAGGTATTGTACATTAAACATCTTGGCAAGAAGGTCAGGAAGTTAATTTCCTCATGCGACCTATGCCAAAAGGCCAAGCCAATTAATGTAAAGTACGATGTCATCCCACAATCCATTGTGAGGAACGAGAAAAATGCATTGGTGTGTATTGACGAGCATGGAGAATTACCAAGGGGTAAAGATGGAAACAGATACATCTTTGTCATGTTTGATGTTTTCACAAAATTCACCAAAATATACCCCATTAGAAACATCAAAAGTAGAACATGCTTAGATAAAATCGTCAAGGACTACATCCCAAAATATGGGAGGATAAAATGTATTCTATCGGACAATGCAACCATGCATAAGAGCAAGTTGTTTCAGAACACCTTAGAAACATTAGGAATAAAATTGTACTATTCCTCAGCATATTATCCCCAGGGAAACCCGACTGAGAGAATCATGAGGGATATTAGTATTTATTTTCGTTTGCTCTGCCACAGAGACCACACTTCCTGGACGGAAAAATGCGGATATATAGAGGAGGTGATTAACCATTCGGTGAACCCCACGACCAAATTCGCACCTATCGAGCTGATGACCAACACGAAACCAAGAAAATTAGCAATTGACATTGACACTACGATGGCTGCCCAGAGAGAATTATCAGAGAAGGAAAAATGTCAATTGGCATTCAGAAGGTTACAGCAGAAGGCTGAAAAAGGGAGGAACAAGGTGAAGAGATTCGTCAGGAAATGGTCCCCACAAATTGGAGAAAAGGTGCTCTTAAAAAGCCACAAAGCATCCAAGGCATCTGAAAAAAGATCTGGAAAGATGGAGCTATTGTATACTGGACCACTGGTCATAACAAAACAGCTGGGTGACCACACGTATGAGCTACAGAATACAAATGGCAAGTTGGTAGGAAGATACCATAAAAACAAATTGAAGCCATACAAAGAAAGGACCAAATAGTCTTTGCCAACGAATGTGTAAGGCAGGAGTAGCAGAGATGAAAGAAGATAACAATTTTAAATGGGTTACTTATAGGAAATTATGTTCAGAATAGGATTACAACAAGGAAGGAAATCAACATAGTCATTGGCTATATCGACCACAAAGAGCATTGTTAACAAAAAACAGACGAGGACACTGATTGTCATTAAATAAATGAATCATAGCGACGGAAGATAATATGTTTTTGACATAAGGATGTCAGGGACAAAAATATAAATGAATCAATTATGATGAAAAAGATATAATATTTCGACACAAGATGTCGAGGGTAAGTTGAGAAGAAAAATAATGCAATTACAGAATAATTGTAAGTATAGAAGTTTTCTCTTATAGAAATAAGAGACAAAGAAATGACAATTAGTGAAATGAGGAAAACCATAACCAGAAAAACAATGCCCATGAATTAAGATGAATATAGCCAATGCTAAGCTCGAAGAAATGTTGAACCAAACAACAATGAATAATAACCCAATCAAGAAAATTAGTACCATTAGTAACATCAGAGTTTAAGAACCGACTCAACAACCTGCCTATACATAAGCTTATAAGACAAAGAAGGCAAAGAACTGAATAAAATATTGCCATAAACATGATCATAATCATTAGCTCAAAATTTGTATCCTGTTTTTCTCTCCTCATAGCAATGAATACAAGTCAAAAACCACATGAAACACTTAAATTATATTTGTGTCAATGTCAAATGTACAATAACTGAATATGTGTTGTACAATAACTGAATATGTATTGTATGATAACTGGATATATTGTGTAATAACTGAATATGTTGAGTAATAACTAAATGCATTATACAAAAACTGAATGTGTATTGTGTAATAACTGAATATGTATTGCATAATAACAGAACATATGTGATGTGATAGCAGGATATATTGTGCAATAACTGAATATGTATTGTGTAATAATTGGACATGTTGTGTGGTAATCAAATGTGTTGTACAATAACTGAATATGTATTGTGTAATAACTGAATATGTATTGCATAATAACAGAACATATGTGATGTGATAGCAGGATATATTGTGCAATAACTGAATATGTATTGTGTAATAATTGGACATGTTGTGTGGTAATCAAATGTGTTGTACAATAACTGAATATGTATTGTGTAATAACTGAATATGTATTGCATAATAACAGAACATATGTGATATGATAACAGGGTATATTGTACAATGACTGAATATGTATTGTATAATAATTGGACATATTGTGTAATAACTAAATGTGTTGTACAATAACTGGATATGTATTGTATAATAACCGAATGCATTGTGTAGTAACCGAATATGTGAAACTTATAAAGACATGTTGTATTATGTCAAAACGAAGGACAAAGACAAACAGTGAAGAAGACTGTAAAAAAAAAAAAAAAAGAAAGAAAAAGAAAAAAAAAAAAAAAAAAAATTACTGTACAAAGTGATTGAATCATAGAAGAAGGGAGAAGTATTGTATTGTGTTTCAAGATTGTAAATAAGGTGACAACTTGAAAAACAAAACAAGGGGCATATGAGACAGAATATTGACTAATAGAAAATTGTTCATGTAAATATTTTTGTAAGAGTGTGTAAATTTTTAATTCTTTTAATTTGGGTGTATCAGGGACCTATTTCTTTTTGATATTCAAGATCCAATGTCTTCTCGTCACTTTGAGTTCAACCAATGAGAACTGTTGCGCGGATGAATACATAAGAATGGCGGTGTTGCGTCAGAGACGCTCAGAACTAGATTCATTAGCGTCTGCGAGCTCAAAGTGGGAGGACGTATAATTGCTGATGGTGTGTGAACATGTAAATTACACCCAAACTTTTAACCAGCGTAGACGCTGTCGAAATTTAAAAGTTGTTAACTAATTGAAATTGTGATAAGAAGTGTAAATAACGAATAAATGTGTTTGTGATAAAAGAACGTTGGCTTTTGCATTCCATTCTTCGACCGTCGACCCTGCAGATAAGAGTAGCGTCTGCTATAACAAACTTTCCACCTTTTAGTAAAAACATTACTCCTGCTGCTATATTCACGCTGATATGTGTTGTCCATCATTTATTATAAAACCCGCCTCATACGTTATCCTAACAAGGGAAGTATCCCAGTTTGAACAGCTAAAACCGATTGGAATCGCATTTAAAATATGTTGTTAGCTAATGCTGGATTTCTGACAATGAAGTCATTAATCCTGGTGATGTACATTTTTGAATAGCTATCAAAGTCATTCACCTGTAGAACTATGTGTGCGGCTGCTAGCGCCCCCTGAAGGTAAGCATACTAGCCTCACTGCGCTGTAGCTGTATAGACAATATGCACATGACCATGCAAAGCGCACATACTGGCATCAAACATGAGTAGGCTGAAGCCAATTAATCCTGTGAACGTTGTTAATCTGCTGTGTGGAAGGGTATGTCAAAGTTACACACCGGATGAGTATGTAATCAGACCAATTATTGATGACCAACAGTGAACAATATTTATGAGGATTATTTTAATTGCAGTTACCATTCTTACAGAAAACTTATGAACTGTTATAACTGCACTTGTTCGAAATCCAACTGTATGATAATTTTAGATTATGCGACATGCAAAAGGCAAGACCAGGCCACTTCAAGGGAAATAAAACATCAAAATATAGGCTGTGAAATAATCTGTAACAGGTGAAACTTGAACGTGCCAATAGGGACTACTAATCCACATTCTCTGGCTTTGTCAAACTGTGTACCTTTCTGCGCAGGATTAACTGGCATCAGCCCTCTCATGTTTGACACCAACATGTGCAGTTTACTACTGAACACTGCAACGGTCACACTCATACTGTCTGTACAGCTACAGCATAGTGAGGCCGGTACATTGATGTTCAGATGGTGCTAGCAGTCACACATGTACTATTACTTTTACAGATTAATGACGTCAATAGCTATTCCAACAGGTACAACATTACATTCTCAATCCATTTCCAATTGATTTTAGCCGTTCGAGTTGGGGTACTTCCCTTGTAAGTGCAATTTTTAGAAAATTGATTTTTTAATGGTGGTAAATTATTGGGTTAGTGGAAATAAGAATTTCTCTTCCACCCTGTGCTTTGGTTCCACAACTTTAGTCTCTGATTCATATTTCCTCATTTTGTACATTTTGCCAGATATTATTGCTAATGGAGACAGCCGAATAAACCTACTGTGGCCAAAGCTTCTTGTGTATCATAATGCATAATAGTGGCATCATCATTGCCTTGCATAGCAGTTTAGATGTTGGAAGTTGTTAAAACATTTTATAGTGTCTGAAGATCCACTTTTATCATCTCTGCTGATTCTGGGTTCTTACTGGCATTATGAATATTACTTTTCAGGTTTTGTTAGTGACAGTATATTGTTATTGGAAAATATGTAGTTTTCTTTTCCCATTTCTTGTTGATGGTTTCATATATACCTTCCAATTTAAATGTGGAAGAAAGCTGATTTATAGAAGGAAAATGCATGTATTCCACAGTTGAAAAGGACATGTGAATGATTAGAAAGCCTGTAACCCATTTTGTGATTACTTGCATGTACAGAAAAGAGCCAACCCTTGAGCACTAGTGTGCTTATAAACATACATACTAACCAATGAAAAAACAGGCTATTAACAGTGAAACAATAAACCAACAGATATAATACAAGAGACTAGGTTTCACTTATATTTGACATAAGCTGTGAATATAAAAACTTAGACCACGGTTTTGTGATTAGAACTTCCATCAACAATAAATGAAGTCTAGTCTCTACATATTTATTATTAGGGAGCAAACATTATTAGGAAACAAAACGTTGCAGAGTTTGGACTATAGGAAGTGGGAGGGGTCAGTCTGTCACATGATCACAACACAGGGGAGGCCAGATACAGTCGATAGAGGAACGTTGTTGTATAACTTATATCTAATACTGTCACCATTTGCTGTAAAATAATGTTGCTGTTGTTGATCTAATGTGCAGGATTTTCATTCATCAATTTTTCCCTAATCAGGCAATATCTTCCCATTTGGTACAGCTTTCCTCAATTCCGGGCATTCCAGTAGGTGTTGTATTGTCACATAAAACCAAACCTATGTAGATGTTTCACCAA
Source organism: Tenodera sinensis (assembly GCA_030765045.1). Classification (NCBI taxonomy): domain Eukaryota; kingdom Metazoa; phylum Arthropoda; class Insecta; order Mantodea; family Mantidae; genus Tenodera; species Tenodera sinensis. Next base: position 11,308,130 of record CM060968.1, on the reverse strand, counting down.
AGTCATGTCCAGTGGCTAATCTGAAGTGAGCAACTGCTTCTTTCCTTGGGAAATTGTTAATTTTTTGCACTATTTCTTTTATGTTGGAATAATTTTTATTGGAAATTTCCTTTTGAATATTATGTTGGTATTTTTGTTCTATACTATTGACATTTTTACTTTCTCTACTGGTAAGTAGAAGGAAGTACTGTATTCCACCAAAAAATTCAATGTTGAGAATTCACTGGAAATATATGAATCCAAAAAAAGCATTTATAGAAAAAAGTCTGTATGTGTCTGTCAGTCTGGACAGCATAACTCAAAAACAAAAAGTCGGTTAAAAACCAAAGTTGGTATTTAAGTTTCAAGGATGCGACACAAAGATTTTGAAGAAAATAGCCCAACCCTAAACCCTTTACGTGGAAAATTTTGATTTTCTTGAAAATGGCTCTTAACAATTTTGATTAAAATGCCATGTGTTTAGGATATTTGTGTGACAAATGAAATGTATATCTTGAATTTTCTGGCTATAGCCTAAGGAGTCCTGTTTACTCTTGAGGACTTTGGAATACTCGTAAACTGTAAGAGATGTAGATATCGCTAAAACATACAATTTATGTCCAAATAAATTATTTTGTAGAGTGAATCATTTCGGACATATTCCTTGTTATTTGTGCCAGTTTCAGAAAACTTAACACTTTTGTGAAATGGAACATCATTCATTTTTTGTATGTTAAGTGTGCAAAGAGGGATCTCAAAGCTTTAAAAGATTTCACTATCACTCAAAGTCTACTGTATTCCCATATTCCCCTTGTAGCTACAAGGAAATAAGCAATAAGATAATTTGTACAAATGTTTATCTCAACTAATACGAAGATCTAGGAATAAGAGTTTGTAAGAATGGTTAGTACAAGAGTAGAGAAATTCATGTGAGTGCAACACATCAGACTTACTTTCACATCTAATCCACAAGACTTTATAGGTTTTGAGTGTAACACTGCACCCTTTTTGGCCAGAAAGTCTGCAGTCTCGTTACCAATCATTCCCACATTTGCTGGTATCCAATGTAATATTATCGGCTGAAGCAGTAAAATATTCACTCCCAAATTCTTGTATAAGTTCAGCAACACATAAATACTTCAATTTTCATGCTGGAGGCATTTTACTCTGTGTGTGGGACTAGTGAACACACTTGAGAAACACTATGCCCAGTTGTTCGTGCTGTCATGTACTAGCGTAATGGCATCACGCTCTGTCCATGTGGCAGCTAACTTGCGATTGCCTAATTTTGCGAAGGATTGAACCTTATTTATTATATTTGCTCATACTTACTAACCTCAGATTAAATTTTGGTCCCACAAGGTCACCCCATTCATATCACACACTAACCCAGATATTGTAGCCTAACATGGGCTAAATTTTTAAACCACAGAAAAGTGTAGCTTCTCTCAGTTTATCTTTCTGATCTTGGCTGCTCTACTGTATAAACAGCATAGCTGCAAAGTGCCTGGTTCCAATCACAGCATGAACTATAGATGAAACAGCTTATTGGGATTCCCCAAAAATCAACTGTGACATTTCGCCTCCCCCCATTATGGTGTCGTCTGGTTATATTTGGTGAAATTCCATCTGTTGGGTTGCATTCGTATTGCCAACTGTTTGTAAAACATAACCATGGTAAAGCTATGGCCATAGTTTGTGTTATTGCATCCATTATGTTGCCACAGACGCCCTTGCAAAGAGACTAACTGGTAAGACAAGATTCTGTTTAGATGCCGCATTAATTAATTTATCTGTGGACGCTATTGTACTGCTCAGATTTGCGAAGATTTGGTGAAGGTGTTCAAGCATTATCATTTGAAAGCATGTTACTCTAACCCTGTGATATTTGAGGTTACAAATGCTTTTATGTATATTGGCATTACTGCATTTTGGGGTACTGTAGTCTGCAGTTTGCTGCAATATTGGCCATGTTGAACTCTTGGGAACTGCCAATAAGCTGTGTCCCCTAGAATTACAGATGGTAAATTTGGAACAAAGCCCCCATTCTTTTGTTATGCTTACTATACATTTGAATTGTGCATCAATTTTGTCAATTTTTTCTCCTGTTAATAAAGTTCCCAGCAAACTAACTCGACTAATAGACCTTGACAAATACAACTGCAAAAATTAAAATTGGTAACAAACTAGGTGATAGTTTAAAGTTGAAATAGGAGTTAAACAAGGGGATCATCTCTCTGCCACCTTGTTTAGCATAATAATCAACTCAATAATCGCACAATTGGATGACAGAGGAAATATAAGTACAAGAGCTAAACAATGTTTGGCACATGCCGACGATGTTTCATTAACGAGAAGTAAAGCTATCCTGATTGAAATCTGATAGAACTGTCCAAGCAATATGGCCTAATGATATAGATAAAACTAAACATATAAAGTGCGCTGCAAAGAAAGAAAAGACTAAAGATATAATAATAGAAAAAATTAAATTAATATTTATTAATTAAATTAATAATTACAAAATTAGGAGTGAATTCTTTTAAATATCTTGGGTATCAATAACAATGATATAAAAGAAAGAATTGCTCTAGGTAATAGAGCATTCTATGCTAACAAATTTCTGTTTAGGAGTAAGTTAGTATCCAAGTCAGCAAAAATGAGATTATAAAAATACATGAGACCTATTGTAACAAATGCATATGAAAGCTGAGTCCTTAACGAAACAAATAAACAAAAGCTAATGGCATTCGAAAGAAGGATATTACGAACAATGGAGCAATGAAACAAAATGATAATACATGGGGAATACGTTATAATAAGGAATTAAATGAATTAATCAAAAGTGAAAATATCATTAACCACATAAAAGCTCTAAGATTAGGATGGTTTGGACACACATATCGGACCCCGGATGATAGAATGATTAAACGAATACATAAATGGACCCCAATGAAACCAAGATTAAGGAGCAGTCCCAAAAATAAATGGTTAGATGATGTACTTGATGACACTAAGCATAGGAAAATAAAAAATTGCGGTAAAACTGTAAATGAGCGGCGTCATGTGGTTCACCGACAGCTATAGTCTATCATGGACATACAAAGAACATAGCAAAGCAACGCACAAATATCTCTTGCTAACCTGACATTGTACAACTCGCTAAAAGGCGACAATATCTCTTCCTGAGTCCAATTTTTCATCTTCAAAGGTATGTAGAATACAGATTAAAACCACAACAGCACTGCACAAGAAGTTGCGTCACATCACTTAATTACAAAACAATAATAACTCTAAGAATAACAACATTCACATGCTTCCGGTGTTGGCAACACATACATTACCAGCGCATTGAAGGACAGGTAGCTGATAACACCACTCATCAGTCACATCACAGCTGTCTGTTGACCACACGGTGCTGCTATTCTATAGGATAACCAAAATTGCCTGTTTGCGAACAAAATAGAAAGGTCTGGAAACAAATTGTTGAGAAAGCCAAAACTTGTAAAGTTGTAGTGCCTTACTAAGAAGAAGGCTCTTCTTTAGAAAGAGTCCCGCAGCACTTGCCCGAAGCTACTTACTCTGTATGCGCTGACAGTCGTTAGCAGAATCACCACTAGGTTGCACTGCATGCGCTAGCTGTCACTAGCAGACGATTTTCACATCTGCCAACATTGCTTCTTCAACCACACTAGTTTTTGTTGCCAACACACTAAACACTTGCGCACCCGTTGGCTAATCTATACCACCAGCGCGACTCCATACAATTATTGTGTACATCATTTTGTTGTATACATTATCATTATTGCCAACACAGATATGCGACTCCTGGGTCCACGAAATGCTGGCTCAAAAAATCCATTTACGGAGCCCCATGCACTGGGTTGGCAGAGGCAGGACAGTAGGCTTCGTCCTAGGGCACTACCCACTAAAAAAACTCCACTGGAAGCGCTGAATTAACACTAATTAAGGTAAAACTGTAGGAGTGTGGCGTCACGTGGTTCACTGACAGTTCTATTATGTCACGGACCTACAACAGAAGAAGATGGCACTGAAAGGCAGAAATATCTGCTGCCAACTTAACATTGTACAACTCGCTAAAACTACCGACCACGCATTCAAAATAGCCAATACAATGAACTACTATTATTTATTATTATTGTTAATACTGCGTAATCTGTAATAACATTACTGTATTATACAGCCTCAATATTATTAATTACTTAATTATTATTATTGTTGTACTATTGCGTAATACTGTGTAATCTGTAATAAAATTACTCTATTATACAACCTCAATATTAGTATTATTAATTAGTTAATTATTATTGTTGTAATATTGTGTAATCTGCAATAAAATTACCGTATTATACAACCTCAAATAATGATTTTCGTACTTTTGATCAGTGTAGTCATCTGTGAAAATGCGCAACAAGTTCAAGTTTATTTACTCGAGTATTGTGCCAGTACAAAGGGCCCAGCTTACAGTCTAGAATTTACATTATGAGCCACAATATCTCTTCTTCAGTACAATTTTTCATTTTCAAATGTATGTAGAATACAGATTAAAACCACAACTGCACCGCATAAAAACTTATGTCACATCACTTAATTACAAAACAATAACTCTAAATAAGAACAAGAAATAACGTTTAACAAGTTAGTTGGCAATATTCGGATGCTTCCGCAGATTTCAATCTTCCAGCATTGGCAACACATACGTCACCAACGTGTTAAAGGACGTACTTGATAAAGAGACTCTTCAGTCACAACACAGCTGCCTATCGACCACGTGATGCCGCACTCCTACAGGATAACCCTTATTAATTTTTGTTATGGGGTGTAGCACAACATCACATTCCCTGCATAGCATTCGGGTTCTCAGCAGGCCCTCATCGTAGAGGAATTGTATGCATTCTTCCTTATTATAACACAAAGGCGCTAAATCTACTATGCTAATGAAGCAACTCATTGCACTCTCACAACTTGCTTCTAACAGGTTCACTAGCATACTCCGGGTGCCGCTAAAACATTCAAATTTAAGATTGACAACAAATTAATGGAGAAATAGTGCTGTTGGAAGCACTGAATTAACACCACAACTTCGCCAACTTTTGTAAGAATTCGTTCACACTGTCGAGTGGGACTTAGACAAAATTCTCACGAAACTCTCAAGGGACACTTTCTAAAGAATATCCGGAGAAAAAATTATATGAATTGTATGTCGATGACCAAAATAGAAAGTTTAAAACAAGTCATTCTTGTCCATGAACAATAGTATACGAATTGTATATGCAAGAGGGGTGTAAGTGCATCATTGCACACGTCGATGATGGGAGCTTGCTAGGAGGTGTGGGCGATCGTGTGATGTGCAGTCACAGTGGGGAGACGTGTGTTACTGCACATAGGTGTGGTGGGAGGTTGCATTTTGAGGGGAAATTTCATGGACCCTACAGGTCTAGAACTACCTAACACATAAGTGTTTCATAAAAATCAAGGTAAATTCCAGAGTGCTAGATACCATGAAAATACTATTAAAAGTGCACAAAAATCCCTTTGAAGTGTTTTGGTAAATACGAAACATTATCCACTTTGGTCACTATGAAATAGCCCAGTTGAATGTTCCTTGTTTAAAATCTTATTCTGTATTGTAATGTTAACGTCACATTATTGTAACTTACCGACTACACCGGTCGTCCCGTCTCCGATTTCATCATCCTGGGACTGGGAGAGCTGCACCATAAGTTTAGCAATTTCATGATCAACATCCATCATTTTCAAAATAGTTGCTCCATCGTTTGTTACTGTAACATCACCGTCTTGTGAGATCATCATTTTGTCCAAGCCTTTTGGTCCCAGCGAGGTTCTTAAAGTTGTCGCAATGGACTTTCCAGCTAATATGTGAGACTGATAGAAACAAAAACATTTTATCTCTATTGAATATAATTCGCTTAAAGCATGACAATTGCCACAAAACTGTATTTATATCTACTAACCTTTAAAGCTTCAACACCGGTTAATCTCTTTTGATTCTGTTGATCGCGAATTATAATGAACGGACGACCATATTCATCAAATGCTAGCGTTCCTGGCAACGATGCCATGGCTGTATTTTTTTGCTTAAAGTTCCACCTTTTGAATAATACTTATTTTACTTTAACACCTACGTATTTCACTAGATATTTCCAGCCATTCAGCCTTGTCGCCCACTTGCGCTATCTCATACTAATCTCGCACAATAACGTTGGCAAAGAGATCGGAAGTCAACCTACGATTTTATTTACCAGGTTAAAACGACAGGCATTCTTCAACATTAATTGCAATAAATACTAACTGAATCATAAAATATGTACCATTAATCTAAAATAAGATCGTTAACTACTACGAGATTGGTAAATAAAGCTAAATCTGAACCATTCGGCATGAGTGCAGATTACACCATTATCACTCAACGGAAAATACTGTTGGCATACTTGCTAAGTGATGAGGAGGGTGATATGAATGCATTTGTATAAAGATCATACAAATGTTTTACGATGATCTTAAATAATTTTTGACAAATTGGACCTAAGTATGACATGAAAATCGATAAAGCAAAGAAGAGGAATGCCCTGCGGAAAAACCTATACATAACAAAATATGTTTGAATTAAAGAAACTTAGGAGTAAATTCACATATCTCGGCTAATTATCTGTTTTACTTTCTACACTATGTATATAGTAAGTAAAGGAAGCATTGTATTCCACTCAAAAGTTCGATGTCGAGATTTCACCGGAAATATAAGTTTTGAGATCCTCTGAATAAAAAAAAAAACATTTTTAGAAAAAGCGTGCGTGTGTGTGTGTGTGTCAGTCTGTGGACAGCATAACTAATACTCTAAAAGTTGGTTAAAAACCATTGTTGGTATTTAAGTTTAATGTCTTTCAAGGATGTGACACGAAGATTTTGAAGAAAATAGCTCCACCCTAAGCTACCCTTTACACGGAAAATTTTGATTTTCTTGAAAATTGCTCTGACTATTTTGATTAAAATGTCATATGTTTAAGATATTTGTGTGACAAATGAAATGTACATTTTGAATTTTCTGGCTATAGCCTATGTAGTCCTATTTACTCTGGATGACTTTTGAATAACTCATAAACCATAAGAGGTAGACAAAATCTTAATACAAAAAATGTAGATCTCATTAAAACACACAATTTATGTCTGAATACTTTTTTTGTAGAGTGAACCATTTCAGAGATATTTCTTGTTATTTGTGTCAGTTTCGGAAAACTTAAAAACTTTCATGAAATGGAACATTCTTCTTCTTCTTTTTATTTCACGACGCTCTTGAATACAAGTACTTATTCATTTAGCGTCCCCCTCCAATGTTTACACTAAATGACTAATTTGTCAATTTAGCATCCTTTAATATTTTAAATGAGCTGCTTTTTGGAGTACTATACTTTTAGAATTTAATTTTACATTTCCTAATGTGTTTAATAATTTTGTGGAATACTAATTTTGGAATATAATTAAATAAATTTGTTATTTTAATAGGTCCTAGTATGCCCAAATTATAAATAGAACTCAGAAACTCATTGATTTCATTCTTACATAAGTTGCAACCTAACAATGTATGCTCTAAGTTTCCATATTCACCACAACTGCAGTAGGGAGAGTCTTTCTTCTTCATCTGAAACAAAAATGCAGGTGTTAATGCAATATTAAGCCTCATTTTGATTATGTTGCACAGGTCTTGTCTAGGATAGTATATATTTTTGAACCAAGGATTATATTTTTTGTTACTTATCCAATGGTCTTCAGGATGTTCCTTTAAACATTGTGAAGTTGTTTTACTTTTAATATGATGCAAGATGTCTTTAGGTGGTAATTGTACATTTATTTTTTCTTCTATCTTTCTAGCTTGTTTGGCCAATATGTCTGCTTTCATATTGCCTTCTATGTTTTTGTGACCGGGAACCCATACAAACTTAATTTGACAATTTTCTTGATAGGCATAATACATTTTTAATTTTATTTCCATCTCAATTAAATTCTGATTACATGCAAGTCCAAAATTATTTCATTTATTCAAAACAGTTAGGGAGTCAGATAAAATTATGCTCATTTTTATCTTATTTGTAGATATAATTTATCACAGTTCTAATAGCAATAAGTTCAGCAGAATAAATTGAAAATTCATCACTCATTTTAACTGTAATATGACCTTTGGATTTGCTGAAATAAACTGCTGCACCAGCATCACCTCTATTTCTGGATCCATCAGTGTAAAAATATTCCCATGTGTTAACCGGATAAGTATCTGTAAATTCTCTGTGTAATTGTACCAGATTATGTACATTTTTTATGAAAGTATTTGTATCAACATCTAACTGAAAATGAAGTATATTCCAGTGAACACAGTATATAGGATGTCTAGGACTACCGTTTTTCTTAACCATTTTTCTGTATAGAATCCATATGTACATGATGCTGAAGTTTTCCTTCAAGTAATTTAAAATGTTAGTATTATTAAATGAATACAATTGATCCAGAGACTCCACAAGCTTATCTTCCAAGCAGTAGCCCAACTTAACCACAAATTTACAAGTTAGATGTAATAGTTTTAATCTAAACGGAATGATCCCAAATTCTTTAAATGTAAGAGTTCTTGAGGGTGTTCCAGAAATGCCCAGACATTGTTTAATTATTTTATACAATGATGAACTCAAAAAATCTTAGCTTTTACGTGATATTCTGCCGAATAGTATAGCTCCATACTCCAATGTAGAATTTATCAAATTGTTATTATATAATATTCGTAGAGTATAAGGATGAGCTCCCCATTTCTTTCCAGAAATATATTTGAAAATATAGGATATACTTAAGAGGTAGAACTGGAACTTAAAAATTCAATGCCACAACTGGGATTTGAACCACAGACCTTCCACTTACCGGGCGGCTGCTCAAATCCCAGTTGTGGCATTGAATTTTTAAGTTCCAGTTCTACCTCTTAAATTTTGGCCACACACAGCTTGTGTGTTTAAAAACACCAACAGTAAGTTTGTTGGCATAAATAAATATAGGATATATTGTTTAATTTTCTTACTATCTGATTTATATGAAGATTCCAGCATAATTTACTATCTAAAACCATTCCCAGGAACGTTATATTGGAGCTAGAAGCAATTTCTTGATTACCCACACTAAGTGTTTTATTGAATTTTTTCCTTCCTTTTCTAAAAATTATCCATTGACTTTTTTCAGAATTTATGAGAATTCCTTTATTCTCCAAATTTCCGATAATATTGTTGATGTTCTCACCAAACTTTGCAATAGTATTGTCCATCATTTCTATCTTACAAGAAGTACATAATAACAAATCATCTGCAAATGCAAGTCCCTGAATTTCCGTGTTAAAGAATTTTTCTAACATTAGTGTATATAAAATATATAAGATAGGACTCAATGAATATTGTTAATTTTTTATATGTTAAGTGTGCAAAGAGAAGGGAATCTCTAAGCTTTAAAATATTTGATTATCACTCAAAGCCTACTGTATTCTAATATTTCCCTTGCACCTACAAGGAAATAAGCAATAATTTTTACAAATGTTTATCTCAACTAACAAGAAGATACAGGTATAAGATAAATAAGGAAAAATTGAAGCTATTAACAGTGAAGCAACAAGATTCTAAAGTAAGAACAAATTAGAAACTAAAAACTTCACTTATCTAGATAAAAACAATCATTCTGTAGCACTGTTTCTCGACCTTACTAAGGCATTTGATAGTGTATCAATAAAAGTATTATTGGACAAATTAGAAAATTATGGGATAAGGGGGAAAATGCACAAAATAATAACATCTTACTTAACGAATCGTAAGCAATGCACAGTAGTTACACACAAAGTCAATGGTTCATTGAAAAGTTTTTCATCTGCATACCATACTGTTAGGTTTGGTGTACCGCAAGGTTCAGTTTTGGGTCCTCTATTGTTTTTATTGTATATAAATGACCTTCCCCAGTTTGAGAATTGTAAAAATATTTCTTATGCTGATGATACCACACTTCTATACTGGAATAAATCCCTAAATGCTTTGGAATATTCAATGATGGACTCATTAAGTGAGATACAGAAATATTTCAAGGATAATAACTTAAACATGAATATAGGAAAGACAAAATTACTCCACTTTCAGTATTCTAATCAAAACACTAATAACTCTGTAACTATAAATGTACAAAACACAATTCTCGAACACGTACAGAAAATTAAATTTTTAGGACTAATGTTAGATAAAAATTTGTCATTTGCACCTCATATAGACTTAATCTGTGGTAGAGTAAGCTCAGGCTTATATCTACTAAGGAGGCTTTCCAAATACCTCGATACTGAGGTTCTAAAAATTGTATATTTTGGGGTAATATATCATAACTTTCAATATGGGATCGAGGTTTGGGGAAATGTTAGTAAACAAAATTTAAATAGGTTGTTAATATTGCAGAAGAATTGTATAAGAACAGTGTATAAACTTAATAACAGGACTTCGTGCCGCAGTATTTTTAAAAATAATAACTTGTTCACTATTATTTCATTATATGTATATAAAGTAATAATACATATTGTAAGTAAAAATATACATATTATTAGTAGTAATAATCAATATTATAGTTACAATACACGAGGTATGAATAATATACATAGAATTAATGTTAATAAAAGAACAAGTGAATCTGATCCATATATCAGTGGTGTCAAACTATATAACAAATTGCCACATACTATTAAAGCTAAGCAAGGAGAAAGTTTTAAAAAAGAACTAAGGAAATATCTTATAGGAAAATGTTTATACTGTATAGAGGAATTGTAAATATGCTATATATGACTCTACTTAGTGGTATTTCATAGAATATGATTATGTTAAGTCTTATTTTGTAATTTTGTTTTGTTGTATTTGTAGTTTGACGATGCTCGAAACAATTTGTATAATTGTCTATGGGCTAATAAACATTATTATTATCTTAGTAATGTTGTTATTCTTTTGCTGACCCTGGGTTTCAAGTTGTCTCCAACTCATTCTCAAAGCCATATAATTGATTTATACAGGTATAAGAGTTTGTAAGAATGGTTAGTACAGGAGTAGAGAAAGTCATGTGAGTGCAACATATCAGCGGAAGGTCTGTGGTTCAAATTCCAGTTGTGGCATTGAATTTTTAAGTTCCAGTTCTACCTCTTAAACTTTGCCCACACACGGCTTGTGTGTTTAAAAACACCAACAATAAGTTTGTTGGCATAAATAAATAATAATTACCATGTGAAGGTTATTTAATCCTGGGATATAAAGTACTTACAATAGTAAGTCACCATTGGGGTAATTGTTTCTGATGTGAGACTGCCTTTGTGGTTTACCAGGAGAAATACGAACTGGCTTGAGAATTTAATGCCATTCTGGCAGTTTGTTACAATAGCTGAGTGGTTAGAGCGTCTGCCCGGCAAGCGGAAGGTCTGTGGTTCAAATCCCAGTTGTGGCATTGAATTTTTAAGTTCCAGTTCTACCTCTTAGATTTTTTAAATTTTATTTTTACTTGTATGTAGGTAATTTTTTTGTTTGATAATACAGTTATCTTTGACCATGTTTCCATTCGTTTCACCTGTTTACCATAGGTTTCCCTCTCGTTTTTGACAGTCTGTGTTAATCTAGTTTTCGATTATCTGAGGTATTGTCAGTCCTCCTTACCTCGGATAATCAAGGCTTTACTGTATATTCGTTTTTGAATTATGTGATCTTAGATATGAACACATTTACCTTCTTCAGTGAATGCCATGGTAAAGGGCAATATCGATTAATTCTTGAAATGCATTAGAAAATGCTAAAATGTTGGACAGTACTGATAGTGAGATGCAACTTCCACAAAACACAAATTAAGCTCAATACAGCATCAACTTCCAAGAATATTACACTAAGCACGGTCCCGCAAATTAATTTCACTAATTGTACAATAAATAACTTATATATGAAATAAAGTTTCGTCTAAAACCAATATATTCAATTTGCCTTCTATTTTTACTTTCTCTACTACGTAAAGTATTGTATTCCACCCAAAAATATGATGTCGAGCTTTCATCAGAATTATATGTTTTGAGGCCCCCTGAATTCGGAAAAAAGCATTTTTAGACAAAGGTATGTGTCTGTCAGTCTGTGGACAGCATAACTCAAAAACAAAAAATCGGTTAAACACCAAAGTTAGTTTAATTTAAAAGCTGAGTTAATTAATAACACTGAACAATACAACATATTTTTCCAGGACGCACTTCGAAGGTTAACTTTCCTCCATTATCAACCGGACAATAGGAGGAAAGTTAACCTTCGAAACGCGTCCCGGAAAAATATGTTGTAAGTGTTGTTCAGTGTTATTAATTAACTCACCTTTTAAATTAAATTAATTACAACAACACTGTTTTCAAACTTCTATGAAAGGAAGATACCAAAGTTAGTATTTAAGTTTGATGTCTTTCAATGATATGACACGAAGATTTTTAAGAAAATTGTTCCACTGTAAGCTACCCTTTACATAGGAAATTTTTTGAAAATTTTTATTTTCTTGAAAATGACCCAAATGATTTTATTAAAATGCCATATGTTTGAGATATTTTTATGACAAATGAAATGTATATCTTGAATTTTCTAGTTCTAGCCCATGAAGTCCTATTCACTCTGGATGACTTTTGCATAACTCGTAAACTGTAAGAGATAGACCAAATCTTACTACACAAGAAATGTAGATCTTGCTAAAACACACAATTTATATCTGAATAATTTTTTTTGTGGAGTGAACCATTTCAGAGATATTCCTTGTTATTTGTGTGAGTTTTGGAGAACTTTGGCTTCTGTTAAATGGAACATTGTTATTTATTTTTTATATGTTAACCGTGCAAAGAGAATGGAATTTGAGAGCTTTAAAATATTTGACTATTGCTCCATATATTATGGAATATTCCCATATTCCCCTTGCACCTACTAGGAGATAGGCAATAAGATAATTTTTGTGAATGTTTGTCTGTATTAACATTATGATATAGCAATAAAAGTTTGTAAGAATGGTTAGTACAAGAGTAGAGAAAGTAATGTAAGTGGAACACATCAGATTTTTCAATGTTATGTAGCATTCCAAGGTTGTCATTCTCATCATGCAGCTGTGATGTGCTAGAAACAAATCAATCGTTTAACGCCTGTGCAGAACTCCAAATATCAGCTGATACAATATGTAGGTCATTGTCCCTGGTGAGTGTACAACATTTTACAATATGTTGTTGTTTTCTAGTGCCTTGCCTCTGGCAATGAAGCCATTAGCATTCGTGCTTTCCAATACTTTTGAACTGTAGTTTCTTCTGATCAATGCTTCACAGGTCTTCGTTCATTTCTGCTGGATCGTTACACAGGACACATATTGGTGAGGCTGAGATACCTATTCTGTACAGATGACTTGCTAAGCAGTCGTGATTTGTCAATAGTCGGAAGGCTGCAACCGCTGTTCTCCTTGGTCTCTGGGGGATTATATCTGTGTTGGAAAGTAGTGTAATCCATTTTTTATCTTTGGCATTTGTTTCTATTTCTTGTAGGTACGAATGAGAAAATTTTTTAATGATCAAGCGTTCTATTGAAGAATATGAGAAATTGAATTTAGACTTTTGTTTTATTGTTGTGCCTTTCTTTGCAAGTGAGTCTGCAGCTTCGTTCCCCATGACTCCACAGTGTGCTGGAATCCATTAGAGATGAACAGTTTTATTAACTTTTTGGAGTTGTGTTAACATTTTGTAGCATTCTCTAATTTTTGTTGACTTCTTTGTAGTATTTGAACATATTCCCTGAATTGCCCGTTAAGAAAACAGTTACATGAAAGCCAAAGAGAAAATCCATTGGAATTATGTTGTTAGCTAATTCTTGCCAGTTTTAACTTATATAATGTAATAGATTGTCCAACGAGAATCACAAATATATCTGTAACTGCAATTGATTATATAATCACAAATATTGACCCAATATCACACACTGCATTTGTCAAAGAGTTTCACATATCTGATCATTGTGCAGAAATTATTGATATTTACAACTGTAATAGTGAGGTAAGAAATGTAATGTGGACACATAGAAGGTCAATCAATGACCACAACTTAGGCCTCCTACAGGAAATGTTAAAAATAGAAACCTGGGACTCTGTGCAATTGACAGCTGATGCTAATGAAAAATGGGATGCCTTTTTTAACACTATGTTAGAACACTTCAATCTTGCGTGCCCTTTAAAATTAAAGCGAATTAATACTAAAGCTAAACAAAAAGTGAAAATGAATAATGAAATAAAAAATCTGAGAGAGAGGATGAAATCCATGTATGAATTTTATCAAATGACAAAATTTGAAACATATAACGAATCCTACAAAACTTTGAAAAAGCAATATACCAAGGCCCTAGCTAGACAGTTATCGCTAACATACGGAACTATAATTAGTCAGTCAACAAACAAAACTAAAACTGCATGGAACATAATAAATAACCAAAGAAAAGTAAAAAATGAAGATAATAATATCTCTTTGCAAATAAATGGTTTAATGATGTCTAATCCTAAAGATATATGTAATTTCTTTAATCATTATTTTACCAATGTGATTAACCCATCACAAAATATACCGGGCAACTCTAAACAAAAATCCACCGTTCAAAATTCTATTTATCTTACCCCCACTACTGACATTGAGATTAATAAAATAATTAGGGAACTGAAAAATCAAAATTCATATGGATGGGATGGCATCTCCACTAGGGTTATAAAGTATTGTAAAAATGAACTGGGTAATATAATAACTCATCTAATAAATACATCAATTGAACAAAACATTTTCCCAGAATGCTTAAAGAATAGTATAATAAGACCAGTTTTTAAAAAGGGAGATGAAAGACATGTAGAAAACTATAGACCCATAACTCTTACTTCTGTTTTTAGCAAGATTTTCGAAAAAGTTCTAAATACAAGACTGGTCACCTTCCTAAATAAATATGACGTTCTAGTAGAAACACAACATGGGTTTAGGAAGAATTACTCTACAAGCACTGCAATTGTTGAACTTCTACATAACGTATACACTCAATTAGATAAAAACAATCATTCTGTAGCACTGTTTCTCGACCTTACTAAGGCATTTGATAGTGTATCAATAAAAGTATTATTGGACAAATTAGAAAATTATGGGATAAGGGGGAAAATGCACAAAATAATAACATCTTACTTAACGAATCGTAAGCAGTGCACAGTAGTTACACACAAAGTCAATGGTTCAATGAAAAGTTTTTCATCTGCATACCATACTGTTAGGTTTGGTGTACCGCAAGGTTCAGTTTTGGGTCCTCTATTGTTTTTATTATATATAAATGACCTCCCCCAGTTTGAGAATTGTAAAAATATTTCTTATGCTGATGATACCACACTTCTATACTGGAATAAATCCCTAAATGCTTTGGAATATTCAATGATGGACTCATTAAGTGAGATACAGAAATATTTCAAGGATAATAACTTAAACATGAATATAGGAAAGACAAAATTACTCCACTTTCAGTATTCTAATCAAAACACTAATAACTCTGTAACTATAAATGTACAAAACACAATTCTCGAACACGTACAGAAAATTAAATTTTTAGGACTAATGTTAGATAAAAATTTGTCATTTGCACCTCATATAGACTTAATCTGTGGTAGAGTAAGCTCAGGCTTATATCTACTAAGGAGGCTTTCCAAATACCTCAATACTGAGGTTCTAAAAATTGTATATTTTGGGGTAATATATCATAACTTTCAATATGGGATCGAGGTTTGGGGAAATGTTAGTAAACAAAATTTAAATAGGTTGTTAATATTGCAGAAGAATTGTATAAGAACAGTGTATAAACTTAATAACAGGACTTCGTGCCGCAGTATTTTTAAAAATAATAACTTGTTCACTATTATTTCATTATATGTATATAAAGTAATAATACATATTGTAAGTAAAAATATACATATTATTAGTAGTAATAATCAATATTATAGTTACAATACACGAGGTATGAATAATATACATAGAATTAATGTTAATAAAAGAACAAGTGAATCTGATCCATATATAAGTGGTGTCAAACTATATAACAAATTGCCACATACTATTAAAGCTAAGCAAGGAGAAAGTTTTAAAAAAGAACTAAGGAAATATCTTATAGGAAAATGTTTATACTGTATAGAGGAATTGTAAATATGCTGTATATGACTCTACTTAGTGGTATTTCATAGAATATGATTATCTTAAGTCTTTTTGTAATTTTTGTTTTGTTGTATTTGTAGTTTGATGATGCTCGAAACAATTTGTATAATTGTCTATGGGCTAATAAACTTATTATAAACCTTGTGGTCGCTATTCACATATCCCCTAGACGGAGACCCCTTTTAGTAACATTTAAAATGATTCACTGTATAACACAATGTAACTCCGCAACACTTATACATCTACCACAAATAGTTTGGATATACACTATCTCTTGAACTTTTTCAATTATTTAAAAAATAAGAATACAATATGAAATATGTAAAACTGTCGAGATAAATTATTAAAATTTCTAGTAACTTCTATTATGCAGACACTACATGAGTTATACATGCTGAGGCTTTCACGACCGGCATTAATCCAATTGGGAGATTTTGGGCCTGTAGGGCGTGGTTCATTAGGCGAAACGTCAGAAAATTCATCGACTGGACCATGGCCTAAAAGCCCGAAATCTACCAACTATTGGACTACATGGGTTTTTTCTCTAAATATGGTCACATTCCATTCACCATTGGAATTATTGCAACCTACCTTCAGTTTGGAATTAATAGAGGAAATAAGTAAATCAGACACACCAAAAGAATTACAAAAACTTCTAGCTCTGGAAACAATCAATACTAGGTATCCCACAGAAGAATGGCTGCACATATATACTGATGGATCCTCCAAGGAAAACCTTACTGGAGCTGGAGTTACGTGTTCACATTTTACAATATTTAAACTATAAAATTAGGTATATGGTCGAGCATAAATTGAAACTTAACTACAATGGTAATTAAGATGCTCATATGAAAATGATGGAACTCGCTTCATTATTTCCTAATATATACTTGCATTTTAATTACTACCATTATAGTTTTGTTGCGCAATATACTACAAAGAGATCTAAAAACATAAGAACCGCTGCACAGTGTTTTTCCATTGCACTGCCAGAAACACGATAATGTAGCTGCTGTACACAAGGTCATGCGATTGATTTGTTTTTCTGTGTTCTGGAAATGCAGTATTGAGCTGACGCACTATCGTGTGGTCAAGTTAGAACCAGTGTACTTTATTATTTCATCCTGTACTTAGTCATAAAGTGTATTGTGGCTCAGCATTTGTTTTCTACTGCACAGCGTGTATTTATTTATGATTCATATATGTTAACTCAGTCAGCTCACCAAGTAAAAGTGCAATTTGCAGAAAGATTCCCAGGTGATCTGTGATTTCTATCTCTGGGGTAACTTAAAGCATAAAGTGTACGTGATAAACCCACACACCCTGGTAGAATTAAAACAAAATATCCGCCAGGAAATTGCCAGCATTTCTCAACGTGAACTACGGCGATGTGATGAATAATTTCCTAAAGAGGTGCCAAAAATGTATGGATGACGACGGTCGCCAGTTTCAGCATCTCCTTTAATTACATTGGTAAGCAAAGTCTTTAAACGTAGTTTTAAAACATTGTATGGCTTTATCTGTGCTGTTCTACGACAGCGACGAGTGCAGTGGACCCCTGCAGACAAAACATAGCACAGCAGGTTCAGTCTTTTGGATCACCCATTATTAAATGATTGCAATTCTTTATCTTAAGTAGTTGGTGAAAAAAGTAAAAATGGTGGCTATTGCACAAATAGGATATGTGGATCATGATCAGGACTTAAGGATGAAAAAGTTGGGAATAAATTCGCAAATTATAAACCCCATTTGTTTTATTAGTCATATGTTAAGTTTTTAAAACAATACACATCATATCAACATTTAATCTACTGTCTTAAAATTCAAATAAAATATATAGCTATAAAATAAACAATACACTCTAAGTTAAACATTTGGTCATTCCTTCCCTTCACTGCCTTAATCAAATATACATCAATGTACAACATGCTTATAAAACTAATTAAAAATACTGCTGAAGTCACGGATCACAGATCTAGACAGGAATTGTTCAATTGTACTTGTGTTATTGTGATGCAAATGCTATAACATGTCATGTGAGGGGAAAAGTGTCATAAATACTTATTTCTAAAAAAATACACATCTCTCAAACACATCCTTTACCTTCACAAATTAGGAAATATTGAAGATATTTATTTCACTTCAGTATAAATATACGAGCTTAACAGCAGCAAGACAGCCTCCTTTTACATCACTTTTAATTCGGATATACTCCCATTTAACATGACATGTCATGGATATGTTTTCAAAATACAGTCACACATTGTGTGTTATTGTAAACAATATTTAATAAATTAAACCACAGTTTCTGTTGTGATATGATGTTTGGTAACCAGAAATTTAGAAAATAACACAATTGCATTGATTTCAGTAAGCAACCAAGCGTTGCATTATTTTAAATTGTCAGTTGTTCAAATATAAATGGGAACATGAAATTTGTCGTCCATCAACACTTTTTGGGTTCTAATTACTGAACATACAACAGCTTAAATCACAGGAAACACATACAACTATTAATACAGCCAATAATCTAGTTGCTACAACTATGTTAAAAAATTCTACAGTAAATATGTTTGTTTGAAGACTTTCTTTCCCTTTAGTTTTGCCAAGGAAAAGCCTACCATTCAAAACTTAGTTCTAAGAGGCAAGTTGGAAAAATGATTAATAGGAATTTACTTAGCATAAACCTAGGAGCACCATACTGGATCATAATGCAGCACTTAGTACAGGTTTCTTTTAAACAGATGGTACGCTAACGACAGTCATCAATGAAACCGTTTTCTTCAGGAGATTCAAGCAAATGTAATGCCGGACGCAGTATTCAGTGAAACATTGGAGAAGCACAAAACACAACACACTGGACCATGGCCTACAAGCCCAGAAAAATCACACATTGAAGAAATGTGACTAGAGTTAATTCTGAGGACCAAATGAGACAAATACTAATGGTTGATATAACTCTTCCACAGATCCAGCATAAAATTACACAAGACTACACTACATGGCTTATCTGAGCTTGAAAACATCCATTTATTTTCGTTTATGTTCATTTTAGAAAATGTATATTGTTCGTCATGATTGTTTGTTATTATTTGTGTTATTAAAGTGTTTGGTATTAAAAGACAATAGTTTTAAAGAAAGGGAAGACGAAAGTGTGAACAAGTAAAGTGTTATGTGCAGGTAAACATAAGTAAATGTTGTACGTGACATAATTGTGTGACGTCAAAAGGCAACTGTGAGAAAGTGCATTTCCAAGGAGGATAAATAAGATAGCATGTTGTAGAGAAGTCGAACTTGTCTTTTGTGTGGATCAGAAGAAATTCATGAAACATCAGCAATTGTCTATGCCTTCAGAACAGCCCATTAAGAGCTAAGGCTTACCGCTCAGCTGCTGCATCCCTCCCTCTACCCACTACAGGCATCATTGGTGGGGTGCAGTACTAGAGGGTGGGACATGATCAGCGCCCTGAGCCCTCCCGGCCAGTTATGCAGTCTTCTCGGCCTGGGGTCGCTACTTCTCCATCAAGTAGCTCCTCAATTGCCCCCCCCCCTCCCTGCCCCCCCGGGACCTAACGAGGCTGATTGCATCCTGTGCCAGACCTCCCAGCAGGGAAAAAATCCCCGTGCTGGTACCGGGGAATGAACCCAGGTCTTCTGCGCCTAGCGTGTTACCAACTGCGCTATGGAGGCGGTCCGGATTGTGTTACATATGTGTTAAAATTCTTTGTAGTCCAACCCAAACATAATCAGCCCTACTTGAAATGGCTGAGATAATAAAAGATTGAAAATAACAGTAGTGTCTTGCAGAACCATGCATATTGTACCACACAAAGCAGGAAAAGAGGAACCTTCCCTTAAACTTATCATTAGGTAATCACATTTTGCTGACAGACACAGTGACTTAGTCACTGGCAAGTTTACCTACAGAAAATACTTTGTGGAGATTTAACTTGGCTATTTCATGACAAAGTGTATAAATATCAGAGGAAATATTACAAATACTAATTGAATCTAACCTTTATGTCATTCATTGATGGTTGTTGTTGTAGTGTTTAACGCCCGCTTTTACTACTACGGCACCGCAGGCGGTGACACTGATGATACATGAAGATGGAGCACCGGTGGAATGAGATGGCAGGGGAAACCGGAGTACCCGGAGAAAACCCGCCCTGACGCCGCTTCGATTCATTGATGGTCAACTGCTTTCACTGGTGAACAAATAACAAAGAGAGAAGATAGAACACAACAAGCTTACTGACCTGGATGTAACTGAGGTGAGTTTCAGTAGGTTTGCTTGATCCATTTGCATACTACGACAGCTTTGTCTATCATATACCTTACCCTTCTTTACAATGACAAATCTTCCATCATTAGCGTTCATAACAATTTTATGCATGCTGTATTATCAATAGGACTGATTGTATAATATGCTTTGGTCCTCGAGATGTCCAAACAAGGTCTCTGGCCCAAGAAGCTGTTGCTGCCTGTTGCATTGAATTTGTACTAGCAAAAGAAACTTCCAAGTGAATAATTTCTGCTGGAACTTGCCAAACTTCTAGGTAACGGGTGTGAGAGGGGAACTGTTCCTGTCATTCTCCTTACTAATAACTTCTACTTCCACTTTGTATGTCTTGTAGCCTGCAATTCAGTGCAGCTGCAGTGTACAACCACATAGTAAAAGGCTGGAAAATTGAATTTCTGGTTGTTGTATGGAAAATTGGTAAATCATATCAGTAGATGGGAATTTTAAAAAATGCCACTCTATTGAAAAGGTCAGCTAATAACCTTAATAATTATTAATTTATGAGGATTTGCAGATCACTTGAGACAGAATAAAAGTGGACAGTATAAAAGGTAATCCCAAAAGTAGATTCTTCAAAGCGCTGGGGTCACAGAGAAACTGTGTGCGAGGATGTTGGCCATATTGCTTTCTTCCTTTTTCCTTCCACTCTCTACAGAAGCCATCGCATATCTGCTGGAGCTCTTAGTCTTGGCTTGGCAGCGAGTTGTAATGGAACTCCTGTTAGCCACTACTGCCAAGTGCGTTTTGCATTATTGAAACTTGTTACATATAACTTTATGCTAGATCCAATATGTGTCCTGTGTAACGATCCAGCAGAAATGAACGAAGACCACTTGAAGACCTGTGAAGCATTGAGATCAGAAGAAACTACAGTTCAAAAGCATTGGAAAGCACGAATGCTAATGGCTTCATTGCCAGAGGCAAGGCACTAGAAAACAACAACAACTTTATGCTAGATAAGGAAAGAAAGGAGTTGAGACCTCACGTGTCCCCAGAGGGTTAGTGGACAGACCTCGACTGAGAGTGAGTATGCTCAGGCAGGCAGGCAGGAAATCAGGCTTGCCCAGTCTGAGCCGGGTAGATCCTGTGAGTAGAGTGTCGTGTCACAAGTGAAGGTGATAGGGATACAGTGGTGGCAGGTTGTCTTATACTGTTTCATTATTTACAATGTATTTACATTACATACAAAGATGCAGGCATTATTTATTTTCATATATATACTGGGTGTCCCTAAAAAATGCCAACAACGCTTAGTATGTTGTGTGGGATAGCAAAGTGATCGGTTTTCAAATAGGAAATCCTGTACAGAAAGGGAGGCAATGCCTGACATATACTTGTAGCAGTGTGCAGTCCGAGAATGGCCCTCAGATTGCTGTCATTTGTGAACAATGTTTTGATTTCCAAACTTTAAGGCTGAAAAAAGTTTTTCATGTAAATATGTATGTAGAACCAAACATGCACATAATAGCTGCTGCTTTTGCATGTAGTCAAGGAACTCTATCCTGTGGAAGTACAAAACAAACTAACTGATGTCATTGGCCATCCTGAACTTGTCCTTAATAAAGATGTCACATTACAGATCTAGTAATCCTAATTGCACCTCTGTAGATGCAGTTCTTACATCAACCAAACATACTGACATGAAGATATCAAAATCCAGCTCAAGTGACTACAAATCTTCGAATCTTTTGCAAATGTTACATATAGATTATAGAGAGACTGAAAGAATGACTCAACTAAATCATTATTAATGTTAACTGAGCATTTTTTTTTTTACATTCAGAAATGCATGAAATTACGATCCTGGAATTGATTTCTCCATATCTGCAATTTCATTTTCATTACACAAACATTAGAAAAAAAAGTTAAAATTAATTGACCTTTTCCCCACAAAGTATTGATAGACTCACCAAACCATTGTTTACAGCTTGAACTTCCTAGAAATAAATTTTCTGAGTTCTCTGGTTTCCCTCTGCCACTCATTTCACCAATTATCACCTTTCCAATTATCGATTTTGGCTGCATTTCATATTATCCTGTTCCTCATCATCATACCTGGTGCTTGGCTGACCACCCGCTTCCAGGTCTTCACTCTGTCCAGTCCATAGGTTCCTGTGCTCCCTGATAGGCACCCGACCACCTCATTGTCAATGGTTTCTTTTAAATATGCAACTAGTTGCAAATGCTCGTCTTCATGAATATTATTACACATGTTAGCATGGTTTGAACTGCAGTGTTACTAATGTTATATAATTTTTGTTGCTGTTGTTGCTGTTGTGAAATGTCCACACAGTAAACATTTAACACTTCTTCAACTTGTACAGAAAGACACTGTGCTTCCCATTGGGATTTTCTTGCTTATTATATTTTGTGCTAGATCTTGGTCCCTTCTCTGCTGAATGCATACTCATGCACCAGCTGTCACTGCAGTGAGACAACTGGATTGTGTTCGCTACTCTGCCCGCCCATATTCTCTACTGGGCACCCACTAGACCAAATGCCCAGTGTGAGCATGCCTCACATAAACACTGCATGAGCTTATGATTTCATAGTTATTTCATGTTATATAATTCATAAATTAATTTGTTTCATTGCAACATGAAGGGGTCCTCATTTATTCTGTAATTGTGGTGCTCAGTACTACATTTGCGGGATCTTCTGAGTTGAATTGAGGAGTGTGAATGTAAGCAAAATAGCCTCACACCTTCTAGTTACTCAAATTAGTAATTTTGAATGACAATAGATTTTTGCACCCTCTTTGTATCTATGTCACATATGCACATGCATTACTGCAAAGTACCTCCATTCTCATCTTTATGCATTGCTATCTACACAATTTCAATGTCATTAAAATGTTTTTACTGTTGCTCATTACCTTCATTTCTCATACGCTGGCACCCTGCATTACGCAGTCCCTAAGCCTGTATTTAGCAACATTACCAAACAAAACATGAGTAAAGTGTAGAACTACTTGTAGTAGACAGTACTAATAATAACAAAGCAGTGTGTGAATTATGCAAGGAAACATTTTTGTGCAGTTGTAAGTCATATAAAACAACAAATTTAAAGAAGCATGTAGTATGCATGCAGCGACTAGTTAACAGAATCTCTATTGAAAAACCAATATAGAATTTCCTGTTACTGTTAGAATATGATAACCGAAAAGATCTGAAAATGATACACAAAAACAGAGATGGTTACATGCATTTATACACAGAACATTTTTTATTGAACAGGCCATTGCCTTTACAGTATTTTTAAAGTGAGCATCAAGTATTGATGCTTAAAATCAGTATCGAGAAATAGTGGCATTGTTCCATCACTAGAATTTTATAAACGTAATTGGAGTTGTGTGACAAAAATCTACTCAAATGAATCTGTTCTTCATATTGCATATTTTGATACCATTAACACCCAGTGCTCTATGCACATGTGATTTTTGGCTAATGTGTGTCTGACAGGGAAGAATAAAATAAATTGTAGATATACTGTACTCTATGGGGCAGAGAGGGTGGGGGGGGGGGTGTATGGATTGTCACCATTATCAGTCTAACATCTGTATATCTTGTTGCAGGAAAATACATTAACAAGTCTTCAAATTCATAAATTTAATTATCTTAAACATATAAGCAGCAATAAAGTAGCTCCGTATATCTTTTGTTACAGAATTGGGACATATTCTTCACCACTCTGTCCTCTATGTGATCTGCAAGAGGAAATGGATCGAGACCACCTTCAAATATGCCCAGCCACTTCTAGTGCCCCATCCATCAGTGAAAAATATTGGAGAGCAAGAGGATTAATGACTTCATTGTCAGAAATCCAGCATTAGCTAACAACAACAACATATCTTTTGTTATTGAGTTAATAAATATGTGGAATGTTTAAGCTGGTCATTAAGTGTTATGAGAGTAAGAACAAAACAAATATTTTACATCAATTATTGAGATGATTTTTGCACTACATCATGACTTACCTGTTTCAGGAGCTCATTGTTGCCATCCTCGGTTCCTAGTTGACTGCCTGCATCATACTTCATGGTGGTCAAAAATCAACTCAATAAATGATCTAAACTGTTAGAGCACATCACTGTCATGAAGTCCAATATACATAATTTTAAAACAGATATGTTTGCTATAATATCCAGCTTTACTCTTGCTCCATCTGTTTGGAAGACATGCAACAAGAATAAAATATACTTCTGTGATAGTGTGTTTATATCAATCAACTGTGGCACACATTGGCTTCTTAACGTTTCAGTCTCACTATTTCATCTGTTTCAAGATCACCACAATGCTGCAAAAGTATTAGTGTAACAACAATTTTTCTATAGTACACTTTGTGTCGTATAAGCTAAATTTACTAGATTCTGCATATTCTAGTTTTAAGGTCCATCCCATTTATATTTGGACAGCTAAGTATAGAGGTGTGCAGATGGCACATGCTCAAAGAAAGACCAAGGTATTGTTATACATATGCCACCCATACACACGGAGAAGGCATTAGCTAGTCTTTTGGTGCTTGGCAATGTAGACAGTCCTGCATAGTGCTGGCGCAATAACGTTCTACTTGTATGGTCACATGGTGAATGTCGTACTTCCTCTTCACCAGATATAAGGCTTGTCGAAGTACTCCATCCGAATCAGCAGAGCGATCTGCACAACAACATATGCTATTAAACTCAAAATTCTCCCTCATGTAACACAACATAAAGAGTCAAATAATATAAACAACAAGAAGTATTGTATGCAATGAAAACATTATGATTAACCCATTTGCATCATTTGATGACCAGCACTCGCATGTATTGTTTTGGCATATGAATCATATGACGAGCTAGGCTCACCATGCTGCATTGTTCCATATAATTCCATATAGGTTCCTTTATCATAAATAAGGATGTGTACGTCTGGAATGAAATGCTAACATGTGATGTTTCTAATTCTGCTCAGTAGGATGTAACCACCTGTGTTTCAACCAGAGAAAAACAATTTTATCTTAGCATTATTTCACTTGCTTCAGTAGCCATCATGGTGGTGAAAAAAGTGAATGTGGACGACAAGGAAGGTTTGAGAAAACTGATACAAAGTGCATTAGAGAATGACAGTGAAAGTGGTGATTTTTCTGAATATGAAACAAGTCTAAAGATGGTTCTAGTGACAGTGATAATGAATCTAGTGCAAAACATAGCAAAGAAAATAATTATGAAGAAAATGACGATGTGCCAGGTCCTTCGAAATGCATTCGTATTACAATGGAGAAAAATCAGTGTGATTGGAATTGGACTGAAACTGACAACCCCATCTTCTACTCTTTTACTGCAAATAGTGGCATTTTTAAAAGCTTATTGAACAAGCATGCATCAGAGGTACCGTTTGCACTTTCAATTTTTTCAGAATACATGGGACCTTTGTTTGCCAAAATATATGATGAAACGAATGCCTACACAATAAGGCAGTTGAACAATCTCGACAGAAAACTGTTGAAAGACGATGAAAAATGGTTTAACATTATGGCAGATGAAATCAGAGCCTGTATTTCTTTAGTTATTTTGTTGTCATAAGTGCGAAAATCATGTATTCAATTGTACTGGAGCAAAAACCAATGCCTTGACACCCCAATTTTTCATGAAATAATGAGTAGGGAGAGATTCAAGCTGATTTCTCTTTTCTTACATTTCACAGATGACACCAAAGAAAACCAATAAGATAACTGAAAAAAATTAGGCCTATCATACAGAATTTCTCTTCAAAATTTTCAGAAATATATCACCCTTGTCAGGATATTGCTCCAGATGAAAGTCTAATGAAACTCAAGGGCCATATTTCATTTGTGCAGTGCAATAGATCCAAACAAGCAAGATTTGACATAAAAGTTTACAAAATTTGTGAATCTAATTCAGGTTACTCCCTTTACTTCAAAATGTATGAAGGTAGATTCAAGTCTTCCTGCCAGTACCAATGTAGTGCTCACTATGTGTGAACCACTGTTGAACCGAGGTCACACATTATTCTTAGATAATTGGTATTCCTCTCCAGCTTTATTTAGAAGACTCATAGAGAGGCAAACAAATGTAATTGGAATGATGTGACCTAATAGAAAAGATATGCCATGCAATATCTGTATAAATAAACTGAAGCGTGGGGAGCACGATATATGGAGTGCCAGAAATATCCTTTGTGTGAAATGGAGAAATAACAAGAACGTTTATTTTCCCTCCACTAAACATAGATCAGCTGACATCACAGAATCAGGAAAGATGAGAAGAAAACGAGGTCTAGTTCCAAGAGAGAAAGTGCAGAAATTCAAATGTGCCCTTGAATACCTTGAATCTGCACTCCTTTGTTGTGTATTACAAGATGACGGGAAAGAAGAAGGCAGGCTATGCAGACCTTAGAACAAGCATTGCACAGCAGCTACTGGAATCTGTGCAGCTGCCAGAGTATTCGGTTCGAGGCTGACCTACCTTCTTCCAGTACAACCCCTTTGAGACTACAGGCTAAATCATGGGCTCACTTTCCTATGCATATTCCTTCAAGTGAAAAGAAAAGCAAAATGACCAAAAGGTGTGTTGTGTGCTACAGCAGGGGCAAACGAAGTGAAACTGCGTGGCAGTGTAAAAAGTGTAATGTTGCCCTTCATTTAAAGGATTGCTTTGAGGCTTACCACACATAACAGCAGTATTAGGACAACATTATTGGTGAGTTTATGCTTTTAATATTGCACATGCAAATTTTCGGCAAAAAATACTTAGTGGTTGATTTTATATGATTTTTTAGCATTAAGCTGTTAACAGCCTCTTAGCTGTGGGATTTAAATCTGATTTCTTGGTTAGTTGCAAGGCATTTAAACAGGATGCTAATGGGTTAATGTTGGGATGAGTCGACAACTTATTTAAATGCTTTTTTCTCTCCAGGCCCTACTGGTGATGATATCATCCAATTAACCAGAAATACAGAACGCAGCGCAACTCCAGCAGGACCAAACCATCCACTGGAATGCCAATTGAAGCACAAATGATGATGGGGAAGACGTTCCCAGAAAATTGTCTTAAATGGATGCAACTGGAGAAAAAAGTGTTTAAATAAGTTGCTGACTTATCCCAACATTAATTAGTTTGAAATAATGTTCTAGAAAAACCTGCAGCTTTGCTTGTCTTATACTGCTGAAGAGGAAATCACACACAGGTATAAAGTCCTTGATTTATTTCACTCATTGGCAAAAATGAGCACATATTTTAAACTATATATATGGTATCTTCCTTTCTTACAAGTTTGAAAACAGTATTGTTATATTCAATTTAATGTAAAAGGTGAGTCAATAACACTAAACAACACTTACATTTATAATTTTCCGGAACGCGTTTCGGAGGTTAACTTTCCTCCAATATCAACCGGACAATAACTGGGTTTCCATGGCGCAGATGGCGATGCTTCTTAAATTATATATATGGTTCTTCATTTAATGACATTTCATCTGTGCGTGATTGAGTGTGTCACAGTCGGCTTTGCCCCTATATAAACTTCATGTGTAAAGCATATATAACACTCTTACCTTATAGAAGATGCTGGAAATGTCGTTCACCCTTGAATAAACAAGCATTATATCCGGAGAACACATTCTGATCAAGTTGGGTCACTCTAATGCTTCCGATTTCATTTCTAATAGTTTGTTTTAGTTTTTCCAATGAATGAGGATTTGTCTCGTAAACTTTGTCTTTGAGGTAACTACCCAACACACTGTTAGATTGGGGGAGTGAGAGGGCCATACACCAGCACTATCTTCAAACACTTCCCTAATTTTATTCATGGACTCCTCTGCTGTATGGGCAGTAGCAGAACCTTGTTGAAACCACCCATATGATTTCTCTTCTTCTGTCAGTTCATGATAAAATGGGATCAAAATGTCATTTTGGTACCTCTCTGCATTTACAGTCTGCTTGTAGAATGCTGGACCGATTATGTGTCTAACACTACCAGCACACCATACCCCAACTCTCTGATAATAATGAGGGATTTTTTGAACATGACGTGGATATTCAGAGGCCCAGTACTGACTAGCTGCATGCACTACAGCAGCTGGTAGAGAGGGAATCCAACAAAGTCACAGAAGAGGTGAAACACCATGTACTCTGTTAGGTTTTAAATGAAGAACCTGTATATCTGGCTGAGTATTACTTCCACCCAGTCATTTGGTTGCAAGGTGTTGCTGTTGACACTGGGCGCTAATATGTTCCTCAATGTCATCCAAGCATTAATGTGTTGGCCGAAATCTTTCTCGGCTTCCTTCATGTCAATCAGTTGCCCATTGATCTTTCACGAAAACTCCTAACTTCATACTGGATATTTTTGTTCTGAACTTTTCCATTCCAGATAATATTTTTATCAACTTTTTCGTTCCAATTTCCATTTTTGTATTCATCCACTATATTCAGGAATTTACTTTCACGGCAGGAGTTGATAATTATAGAAGGAAATTCCAGGTTGATTTCCTGTGGTCTGCTGGAGTAACTGTGTCCAGACGCTTCGTCCACAACTGCTGTGGTACGGGTGAAGTTTCCTCAATGAAGAGTCGTTACTGAGCCTTCACCAAGAAGACTTTGCCCACACCACCGATGAGGTCTACTGCAGTCGTGGATGAAACGTCTGGACATAGTTACTCCAGCAGACCACGGCAAAGCAGCCCAGGAGTTTCTTCTATAATTCAGCGTCTTTATTTCTGCCTTCAATTCTGCCATGCTAGCCAGTAGTTGTTTCATAATTTTTTTGTAACAGTATTCACTTTTCTCAATTATTTACTTTCTCTAATTTCTTTACACTACACAAATTCACCAATTACACTTCCTTTTCTAACTCTTTTTATACTTAAACAAACTTACTTTTACCTTTTGATTCAAACTCTCAAAGTTACACCTGCCTCCTTGGCAACCTGATTGCAGTCAAGGAAAGTCTAATTTATGGGATGCTTTATACACAGAAATATGAAGCAAAATCACATTACCATTTTTGGGTAAAATGCAATACTTCCTCTATGTCCTAGGTACTTTTTAGAGAAAGTAACAATATGTGTATATTTTGCCCACTTGATGAAGAGGTTAATCTTCAAATTGGGCTTTCATTACATCTCTATAGTAGTGTTGTTGTTAGCTAATGCTGGATTTCTGACAATGAAGTCATTAATCCTCTTGCTCTCCAATATTTTTCACTGATGGATGGGGCGCTAGAAGTGGCCGAGCATATTTGAAGGTGGTCTTGGTCCATTTCCTCTTGCAGATCACATAGAGGACAGAGTGGTGAAGAATGTATCCCAATTCTGTTCAAATGTTTTGCCAGACAATCATGTCCTGTAATCAACCTGAAGGTTGCAACTGCCGTTGCAAATTACTATTTGAATGTTTGGTAGTTCCCATATTTTATTCTTTTGTTGGCTCTACAATACAATTCATATAAGTACAGTGTGATATATTTAATCTGACTACTCAGGGGTCTCCGTCTAGGGGATATGTGAATGGCAACCACTAGGTACCCAAACTGAGCAGAACATTACTTCCACTTACTGGTGTTTTGCTCCTCACTGTAACTTTTCTATCTGACCTTACCTTGGTCATCTCTTGTTCTCTTCCGACCCCGATGCTATTAGGGTTCCCGAGGGCTAGGGAGTCTTTATTTTTCCAACCTCTCCATTTCTCTAATTTCTCTATAAAACCTTAACCCCTAACATGCTGACCTGTCATGGCATGTAATGCGTCCTCTGATTGGTAATCAGAGGATATGGTCGGTGAATTTATTTTGATAATTCTCCTGATCAGGTCGGTGAGACCCGTAAACCAACGACAGCTGTGGTCCTCCAGACATTCTGGGGGTTGTGAGAGAGCGATGTACCACCAAAACATAAAAATATGGTGCTCTCTAAAAAGCGGTTACATTTACTGCTAAGTCTCTTCAATATATTGAAGAGCAAGAGGATTAATGACTTCATTGTCAGAAATCCAGCATTAGCTAACAACATATTTTATTCTTTAATTTTTCATAGTAATATTTTGCAATATTCTTTTAATTCAGAGTTAACTAATCTTTTAGCTGCATCAAATGTAAAATTAACTATAGATTTCTGTGTGCTGCTGGTAGCCCTTTTTGCAAGAAAATCCACTCCAAGAAAATCCACTGCTATCCATTGGAAGACTAGGTGTTTTTGAAGTGCTTTTAGATGGGTAAGTATTTTCCAATGTGAGCAATTGCTCACATTGCCCACACACGGTTTGTGTGTTTAAAAACACCAACAGTAAGTTTGTTGGCATAAATAAATAATAATTACCATCTGAAGGTAATTTAATCCCGGGACATCAAGTACTTGGAATAGTAAGTCACCATTGGGGTAATTTGTCTCTGATGTGAGACTGCCTTTGTGGTTTACCGGCAGAAATACGAACTGGTTTGAGGAGAATTCAATGTCATTCTGGCAGGTTGTCACAGTAGCTTAATGGTTAGAGCACCCACCTAGTAAGTGGAGGGTCTGTGGTTCAAATCCTACTATGTCGGTCTGGGTGGCTCAGTTGGTTAGACGCTGGTCTACTGATCCCAAGGTCGCGGGTTCAAAGCCGGCCCAGGCCGATGGTTTTTAAGTGTGCTTAAAAACGACAGCTCCATGTCAGTAGATTTACTGGCATGTAAAAGAACTCCTGCGGGACGAAATTCCGGCACACCGACGACGCTGATGTGATCCTGGCAATTGACAGTGTCGTTAAACAACGAAATAATTTTTAAATTTTTTTTCAAATCCTACCTGTGGCATTGAATTTTTAAGTTCCAGTTCTACCTTTCATTCTATAATTGTTTGGTGTTTTGGTGACAACTTGGAAGCAATTGCTATAATTGCTGCCCTGGAATCCGAGAGAATAACTGCTTGCTGAAAATGTGAAATTCTGTAAAAAAGATTTTGTAGAGCCATTTGAATTGCTTAAATTTCTCCATCTAAGTTTGTAGTTCCATAACTTAAAGATTTGTAAGAGGAAAAGAGGTGACACATGACTCCAGCACCTGCTCTCCTGAGTCTTTAGTGTATGTGTAAAATTTCTCTTGTGCCATGTATTGAATGGGAGTCTGATCAACTTTTCGTGTTCAATAAGAGCTGCCTTTTCTATTTCATATTCAATGGGGTATTGGTTGGTTAGTATTTCCATAGCTGCTATTGGTGTGGTTTTGATAGCACCTGTAATTAATCTCAGACTTTGGTTTTGAAAGATTTGAAATTTTTTTTTTTTTGTATTTGCTGTTACAAGAACTTTACTGCAGTAAGTAAATAATGGCTTTATATATACATTGTATGTCTGCTCCGGAACATCCCCACTTCATTCCTGTTAGACATTTTAACAGTGAAAGGTGCCTTTCTGCTCTTTGCATTATATACTTTATTTGTTTGGTTCATGTAAGTTTGGTATCAAATGTAACTCCCAAATACTTTGCTTCCTTTGTTTCTGGAAATTGCTGACCCTCAAAATTTAGTTTTATTTTTAGTGGTTTTTTTCTTAGTGAAAAGATTTGGTAGTTTTATTTTGTTGTATTAGCAATCATTAAATTTTCTTTGGTCCATTTTTGTAGGTTGGTTAAAGATTGTTGCATGGTTTTTTCTAGCTCTGTACCTTTGTTTTTTGGCTTTGACGTCCACATTACTGAGTCATCAGCAAATAGTGCACACTTCAGCCTGATTCTTGTATTTCTTATGGCAGATCGTTAATAATATATTAAAAAGTGTTGTGCCGAACATTGCACCTTGTGGTAAGCCGCAGTGCACTTGTTTATATTTGAATATATTCCTTCCATATCTGGTAGCAATAAAGCGTTGAGTTAGGAAATGACATAGCCATGAAAACATTGGACCTTGTATCCCTATTTGTTTTACTTTGTTTAGTAGTTTTGTTCTGCATATAGAATCACATGCACTTTGGAAATCAATAAAAACTGATACATTATCTTCTGTTCTATCAAAGGAGTTTTTCATTTCTTGACTGAGAAGTAAGACTTCTTCATTTGTAGAGTGGAGCTCTCTGAATCCAGCTTGAGATGGGCAAATTACATTTTGTGATTCTAGAAACCGTTTAACCTGTTTGACACCATTCTTTTCCTCACTTTTGCTATTATGCTAGTAAGAGCTATTGGTCTACAATTTTTTATTTCTGATGCTGTTTTATCTTTCTTCAAGAGTGGGACAATTATTGTTTTTCGCCATTCAGCAGGTACAGTGGTTTTCCAGGATATATTGTAGAGTTTTAATAGTTGTTGTTTTGCTGTATTTCCAAGGTTTTTCATGAACATGGATGTATGTGATCTGGTCCAGGAGACTTTTTGTTTTTTATATTATTTATTGCAATGCTCAGTTCTTGCATATTAAAATTTTGAAAAAGATATTGCATTGAGTGTTAGGATCACATTTTCTTTCTTGTTTCAAATCTTTCTTAAATTCTTTATGTTCCTTTTTATTATTTCTTGTTACTTTATGTGAATTAGCATAATATTTATTGAATGTTTCGGCTATGATTGCATCATTTATTAATATTTTATTGTTGAGTATGATAGGTGTGCTGTTGTTTTCTTTTCTGTCCTTGACATTTTTTATGAACTTATAAGCTTTGTTACCATCTGTCCTGTAATCCATTTTTTCTAAGAAATTATTAAAGTGATTCTTTTTAGCAGTATTAATTTCTTTTTTTAGTGAGGCACATTTCTTCCGCCATATTTGTGTATCTGATATGTTTTTTGTTTGTTCAGCTGTATTTCTAGCTATATCCCTTTGCTTTTTCAGTTCTTCTAACTGGGGCTTCCAAAAGGGTTTGAAATTTTTAATTCTTCCACGAGGAATATGTTTCTTTTTTGCGGTTTCTAGTATGACTTTACAGAAATTTTTGTTCATATGATCTGGTTGGTCATGTAGCTGTGAGTTTGTTTGTTCTTTAAATTTATGTTCCAGTTCAGTTTTATATTTGTTCCAATCTGCTTTTTTGAAGTTCCAATACAGATTCGTGAGACCTTGACTGTTATTTGTATTCTCTAGTTTTATATCGGCAATTACTGCTCTGTGACCAGAACTTGGATCTTCTATAACTTTAATTTTTGAAACAATATCTGTTGTAGCTAACAAGAGGTCTGGGTTACTACCTGCTCCAGAGTAATGTATGAAGGTTGTGGGATCCTCTTTATTATAAATCAGTTCAAAGGTTGTGGTATTCAAAAATTCTTCCACTATCTTCTCTGAAGAATCCACTTTTTCATAACCCCATCTTTGGAATAGGCATTGAAATCCCCTATTATGATTGTTTTATTTAATTGGTGAATAAATGAGAGATCTGGTTCATTCCTGGGAGGATTGTAAATACTGTAGACATGTAGATGTGTTTTGTTATACCAAAAGTTTAGGTTTATTAATTCAGTGAGTACCTCTGAACTTACCAATTGCAAGATGTGCAGACAGTGCATGTTTGTTTAGTGTAAGGGACCACACATGAAGATTGTGCACAGCCCGAACTCCGTCTAATGATGTTAGTTGTGTTGCAATAGCTGTGTAGTTGAAAGCCGCAGGGAAGCCCTCCATTAACACATGTGCTGCGTCCTTCAGTACTGGAATAGTGGTGGACAACACAAGGAGGGAGAACAGGAATGTGCACACTGGATCCACCAGCTTGGCATTAGGCTGAAACAAAAAAAATATAATTATATAATTATAATTATTATATTATTTCTGCCAAAAAAATTACTGTTGGTGTTTTTAAACACACAAACTGTGTGTGTGTGTGTGTGTGTGTGTGCACCTGCCTGGTAAGCAGAGGGTCTGTGGTTCAAATCCCATATGTGGCACTGAATGTTTCAGTTCCAATTCTACCGTTTCTAAGTGAAAAACAAATCATAGAATATTAACTGGAAATAAAGCATATTTTGCAAATCTTACATTAATAAAATCTAAACTGTTAAGAAGAATAAAGCTAAAAATATACAAAACCCTGATTAGACCAGTGGTAACATATGCTGCTGAAACTTGGGTATTGAATAAAGATGAAAATGCTCTACGTATATTCGAGAGAAAGATTATAAGACAAATGTACGGGCCAATATTCAATAACAACACATGGAGAATCAGATCAAACTCAGAAATCAAGCTAATACTCAAAGGGGAGGATTTCGTCAGCTACATCAAATCGCTGAGATTGATGTTGCTAGGTCACATTGAAAAAATGGAAGACAGAAGAGTTCCTGAACATTTACTGCATAATGACAAAATTGAGGTGGGAAGGAGGGGAAGACCGAGAAAGAGGTGGCTACAGGATATGGAACAGGACATGAAAAGAATGGGAATAAGAGGCTGGAAGGGGAAAGCCCAGGATTGAGATGAATGGAGAAGAATTGTGAGGGAGGCCAAAACCCACAATGTGCTGTAGTGCCAACTAGAGAGATAGATAAGACTACTGTGCTTTTCAAAAGGGAAGGAGTTTGTCCATGAGCACCTCCAGGCCGGCAACCAATTGGAGTCCTGCTGTGTTGTCATATTGCTTTCCCCTTAAGTGGGGATTAACGTGTGCCAAGAAATATGAAAAGAGTGGGAGTAATGAGCTTGCAATGATGTACAGGTAAACGTATCTCATCGGCTGCAGATCAGAATTCTTTCCATTTGAACAGCACAGTAGTCTTAAGGCTTAACATTTTCGAAGCCAAAAAGAAGAGGACACATTATTTTATAGTTACACTCACTCACTACCAAGCCTGCATATTTTATGGGCTGCTGTTGTTATGAAAATTATGATCCCATCATTTCTACGGGGTCCAATGTTTACTTGCTTAAATTTTGCAAGCTGTTGTTATTACAGGTGAACACTGATGGCTCTCTTCTTGATTATGAAGAGCTGGAGCAGGTGCATTTTGTCCATTCTTTTCCTTTTATAAAAAAGTGGGAAAATATATAACCAATTTTGATGGTGAAATTGATGGTATATGTACATCATTTCCAAATTTATTTCCATGGTTGTATAAATGCAAAAATGTAGTTATTCTGATTCTAAAGCTGCTCTCCAAGCTATTGGTTTTACCACTTGGCCCAAAATTATGAAGATCAAAGAAATACATATATGATCAAATAAATACAGAACCTACATAAAAATATAGTCTTACAGTGAATTCTCGCACACTGTGGTGTTTTTGGAATGAAATGGCTTATATTTTAGCAAAGAAAGGATCTAAAATCAATTTAGTGGTAAGACAAAATTTCTCCTATGAATAATTTAAAAGAATTGTTAAAAGAAAAATAACTTCAAATTATAATCAACAGATAACACTTTGAAATGAACAGTCAAAATGGAAGGCAATTTTGGATGATCCATCAGAAGTTCGTGATTTACCAAGAAAATCCTCAGCTGCTGCATTTCAACTGATCACGGGACATGATTGCTTGAATAAACATCTCTTCAGAATTGGAATAGTGGCACCTCCAAATTGTTTATTGTGCTCC
The DNA here is from genome assembly GCA_030765045.1 of Tenodera sinensis. Classification (NCBI taxonomy): domain Eukaryota; kingdom Metazoa; phylum Arthropoda; class Insecta; order Mantodea; family Mantidae; genus Tenodera; species Tenodera sinensis. The sequence goes on along the minus strand of CM060968.1, from coordinate 11,272,080 downwards.
AAAGAAGAAGAAATGGACATGGAACATTTAAAAAATTGTGAATCCCTTATGGCTTTGAAAATCTAATGTCAAAATATTGGGAAGCAAGAAGGAAAATGTGTAACTAATGTTTTTTCACAAATAGCCGCGTGTAGGACATGATTGGAAAGGGTAGAGTGAGACTGGAAAATTGGATGCCATGACTGGGATTTGAACCATGGATCTGCTGGTTACTGTCCGGCTGCTCTAACATTAAGCTATCATGGCCAACATGCCGATATGACATTAAATTTTAATTTTTCAGTCTCACTCTACTCTTTCTGATCATGTCCATGTCCTACACATGGCTATTGTGTGGAAAAATTTTAATTACGTTGATTGACCTTATATTTGGTTATACTAGAAGCCCGGGACATATGTACTTACAGCATTGTAACTCTCCATTAAGGTATGTTATCTCAGAGTCAATTGGGATCTCCTTGTGTGGTTTACCGGGAATAATGCAAGTGAGTTGGAGACTTTAATGTCATATCGACACATTGGCCATGATAGCTTAGTGGTTAGAGCAGCCAGATGGTAACTGGTAGATCCAAGGTTCAAATCCTGGTCATGGCATTCAATTTTTCAGTCTCACTCTACCCTTTCCAAGAAGGAGAATGATTTCATTATTAACTCCTGAGCATTAGATGCATGCACCACACACACTGTACACTCAGTATCACATTCTGTAAATATACAGCACTCTGGCAGTGATATTTTCATGTGAAAACAAAGTAGGCTGTGTTGAGGTTAAGTGACCCTTGTGTGGAGTAGAGGAGCAGTATTTAGAGGCAAACAAGACTTGTGAGTGTGTCAGTCAATGGAAATACAAAGAACAGGCATGGGCACGAGAGGAGAGGTAGTGATTCAATTTGCCTCACTCACCCCCATACTCTCTTGCCGAGTGACAAAGCTTATTTTGATACTACAAGCACAGTGGTGGTTTTATTCCACCTCGCAGCAGTAATAATTTCTACATTAACTATTTTGTTTATATTAAACATATTTTACATACAATAATTATTACAGCCACCTACTGTGGTTACGCAAATTACATAATCTTCAAGTTTATAACCTTCCTTTCTCTTATGCACGTAATATCCTTACACTGCCTTATGATTAAGATACTAAATTGTTTCTCTTTCACAATAAATAAAGCAGTACAGTTCCAATGCTACTTAGCCTTAAAAATGTTTTAAAACTATTTGTTCAACATAATAAATTATTTAGTTTTAAAGTTAATATTATGTTCAAACTTTGGCAGTTTGAATTACAATAGTTCACATTAAATAAACTAATAAGAAACTAAAGCACTAAAAGGTGGAATCATATCGTCCCTTTTAAATGTTTACAAATGCGAGTTTTCAGAAAGTACCTATTGAAATTGTAAATAAATACCTGTAAGATCACCAAAGTTTAATTTATGCTTCTGATCAAAGTTGTGTTTGATATTGTAATGTTTTATATTTGCAAATTATTTAAACAAAACTGGAATATATTCTTCATCACTCTGTCCTCTATGTGATCTGCAAGACGAAATGGATCAAGACCACCTTCAAATATGCCCGGCCACTTCTAGTGCCCCATTCATCAGTGAAAAATATTGGAGAGCAAGAGGATTAATGACTTCATTGTCAGAAATCCAGCATTAGCTTACAACAATATCTGCAAATTGAAGAGAATAACAGCTGTAAATGTAACTGCTTTTTAGAGAGAACCATATTTTTATGTTTTGACGGTTACATCGCTCTGTCACAACTCCCAGAATGTCTGGAGGACCACGCCCGTCATTGGTTTACGGATCTCACTGACCATACCGGCAGAATTATCAAAATAAATTCACTGACCATATCCTGTGATCACCAATCACAGGACGTATTACATGCCATGACAGGAAATAGACTAAGACCACCTTTAAATATACCCAGTCACTTCTAGCCCCCTTCCCATCCATCAGTGAAAAATATTGGAGAGCAAGAAGATTAATGACTTCATTGTCAGAAATCCAGCATTACCTAACAATATATTTACAAATTAGAATCCACATATTAAACAGCAAACTATCCTGTTCTTGTAACTTACAACAAACTTTCTCTACCACTCTTCATGAAACAGCCATACTCATCGCTGAATGAGGCGTGTTCAGGGGAGTGGCCCAGTTGAGCCAAGTTGGCCCCTGCCTGATATAGAACTTGCACTGAAAAGGAATTACCTGAAACAACTCGTTCATTGGGAGTTAACAGTGAGGGAGAATATTCACATTATCAAGAGTAAGAACCAAGTAATCAACTTTGAAGTACCAGCAACAGACAACACCTTATGCCTGACCAATGGGACAGGAGCAGACCAGGCAATGAGGGAAAGGGGAGACAGTGACCTGATGAGCAAATCAGTCGGCCGACCAGTTGAAGATGGAGAGGAGTCTCTCCAAAACTAGTCCTGGTCTTTTAACGTAAGTGGAGCAAAATTGTTTTTAAATGTCAACAAACAAGTTTTATCAATTTTAACTTAACAACTGTCTTAAATTACGGGTGTGAATGATTATTTGAGAAAACAATCAAATTGATAGTAGTAAGTTGGAAAGCTGAACCAGAACTGAGAAATTTAATGCCATGCTGGGACTCAAACCTAAAATGTTGTACTGATGCTCTTAGCACTCGGAGCTACCATGGTGAAATGCCTGTGAGGTATCTTGCCATGGCATATAGTTCAAGTGGCAAGAACACTGGCATGGAGTGATCCTGACTGTGGCATTGAATTTTTCAAGTCTGATTCAAGTTTCTACACATGGCGAGTGTGAAAGTTAACTACTTACATAAAATTTGATGACGATGGCAGACACAAGTACTCCAACACTCTGTATTAAGTCTCCAAGCACATGTATGACCGCTGCACGAACGTTAATGTTCTGTTGAGGTTTGTTCTGATGATGGTCTGCTGAAACTGCAGTAGAGTGACTGTGACCATGATGATGGTTACCCCTGAGTCCTAAACATACTCCATGCAACACCAGTCCCATTCTGCAACAATACATTAATAATTAAACATCAACTTGCAATGTTTGAGAGGTAGAACTGGAACTTAAAAATTCAATGCCACAGGTGGAATTTGAACCACAGACCCTCCACTTACTAGGTGGGTGCTCTAACCATTAAGCTACTGTGACAACCTGCCAGAATGACACTGAATTCTCAAACCAGTTCATATTTCTCCTGGTAAACCACAAAGACAGTTTCACATCAGACAATTACCCCAATGGTGACTTACTATTGCAAGTACTTTATGTCCCAGGATTAAATAACCTTCAGATGGTAATTATTATTTATTTATGCCAACAAACTTACTGTTGGTGTTTTTCTTTCTTTTAGAATAGTAAGTCACCATTGGGGTAATTGTCTCTGATGTGAGACTGTGGTTTACCAGGAGAAATATGAACTGGTTTGAGAATTCAATGTCATTCTGGCAGGTTGTCACAGTAGCTTAATGGTTACAGCATCCCCCTAGTAAGCAGATGGTCTGTGGTTCAAATCCCAGCTGTGGCATTAAATTTTTAAGTTTCAGTTCTGCCCCTCAAAGATTGCTCATTGACATCAATTTTGGCTCTTATGATTTATACTAATTTATTTATTTATTTTTTTGCCATTTTGGTAATTACAATAATTACACAGGCTTCATTTGCTACAACTAATGAATTAATTTATTTATATTAAAATATCTACATCAGCAATCAGATTACAACAATCCTGTGAATCAGCACATACCTTCCTGTTCACAAATATAATTTAACTTTACATTTGTTTCAAACAGACACACAAAAATACATATAATAATACATACAATCTAAATATCCACATATACTTGAGTTGCACCTGGTGCAAATATTGACAAACACCGTGGTTATTAGTATATTATGCACCAGGCTCACAAACTACCAATTTGTACTACTCTCCTTCAACTAACCATACTAATTTACTGATAGGCATCTTTTCAAGTATCCAATTTTGTAATTTTAGAAGTGCCTCTCTTGTATTTTTCTTTCGTCTTTCCTAACAATTCACCGAACTTCCTAATCTCTTCTGTATTGTTAGACTTTCTAATTCTCCTTTTGATTATATCTCTCAGTAATTTCAACCACCTAATTGGTATCCATTTATCCCTCCATGATTTAGTTTCTTTACAATCCAAAATAAAATGTAGATCATTTTCCACTTCCTCACACAATGGGCACTTCTGTGGGTCCATTCCCTTTAATTTCACTGTCCCACATCTAAATTGTGCCCATCCTTCCCTTTCCAATTTATTACACACATTGATATATTTTTTCCTGTTCCAATCTTTTTTGATTTGCCTGTACAGTACCAAGGTTCTCTTATCCCTAATACCACTGTGCGTTCCTTGAGCAGCCGGACCGCTCTGCAGCGTCAAGGGACAGGGCAAGGACCTGTGCACTCTCCGCCCGAGTTATGTGTAAAGGACAGGTAAGTCACAGGTACGGAACACTAACTAATGTACTAACTTGCATTAGACTTACCTGAATCACAACAGATGTTGAAATCGATGACCTTCAATATGAACACATTCCCTACATCTCTGAAAACAATTTTGGTTTACTCGCAAAAGTTCATGTTGACTAATTGTCTTTAATTCTCTCGCAATTTTGTCCTTCAATACTTTCAATCTGTATGGATTTAATGCATACACCTTATTCTTTAACGTTCCCCATAAATAAAAATTGCTCAGATGTTTAGCACAAGAGGCTGACATTTCCAAGACGTCAGCTTTCGCGACAACGAAACTTCTGAAGCTTAAAAGTTCATGCTTTACAAATACAAGATGCTGTAAGTAGGGTTAATTATTGCAATTGCTTTTAGCAGTCTGTTCATAATGGAAGATGTTCTCGGCTTCTAGCCAGGTGTAGTGATGCAGAGCGATCAATGTTTCGGGAGTGTATGGTAAGGCGAATGTATGGGCTCCCCAAGATCCACAAAACGGACGCCCAATTATGCCCCATTGTTGACGCCACGGGCAGCCCTGCATAACGGCTGGCACGCCACCTAGCGGATCTGTTGCAACCTTTGGTAGGGGATTGTCCACACCATGTGACGAACTCCACACAGTTCATACAGTCCTTGGACATCACTACTGGCTCATCTGATCTTCTCGTCAGCTTCGACGTGGTATCTCTTTTTACAAGGGTACCACTACAAGAAACCATCCAGCTTCTAATGGATCACTTTCCGGCAGACATCATCAAGCTCTTCCGGCACACTCTGACGTGCACTTTCTTCCTGTTTGGTGGAAGATTCTATGAACAAGTAGATGGTGTGGCAATGGGCTCTCCTTTGTCACCAGCAATTGCAAACTTCTACATGGAACATGAAATATTTGCCACAGCCCCACTCAAGCCATCTCATTTCTACTGCTACGTTGATGACATATTCGTTATATGGCCACATGGACTAGACACTCTGCCAAGCTTCTTCACACACCTCAACAGCCTCCGATCCCAAATTCAGTTCACCATGGAGATGGAGAAAGACGGAACGCTGTTATTTTTTAACATTCTGGTCTCCAGAAACAACAACGGTACTCTGGGGCATGCAGTGTACCGCAAACCAACATACACTGACCTCTATTTGAATGCTTGTAGTTTCCATCATAAATCACAACGGGTTGGAGTTCTCAACACTCTGACCCACAGAGCTGTGTCTGTCTCCCATCCCAGCCACCTAAAGCAAGAACTACAACACCTGAGGCACACTTTCCGCCAAAATGGCTACTCCGTAGACGACACTGAAGCCTCAATCTCCAAGGCCAAGAGAGGAAAACCATAATCTCAGCTAACACCAGACAAGGCGACCGCCACTGCCTGCATCCCATATACTGGCAATCTATCCAGCAGAATCAGTAGAATTCTAGCAAAACACAACATTAGAACCATCCACAAGCTGCCTTTGAAGATTAAACAACTAGTGAAGCCGGTAAAGGAGAAACTGGACCTTAATGCACCAGGAGTATATCGTATATCCTGTGAATGTGAGGCGCCATAAGTAGGGCAAACCGGCAGGACCATTTCCACCAGTGTGAAGGAGCACGAATGTTCCATACGCTTAATGCAGCCTGACAAGTCAGGGCTGGCGGAGCACTGCTTTGAAGAAGACCATAGAGTGAACTTCAAAGAAACGACCATTGTGGCAAAATGTAGCGGTTTATGGGAATGGAGGGTTAAGGAGGCTCTGTCCATCTCCTCCGAGAAGAACACACTAAACCGGGACGCTGGATTGCAGTTTAGTCCCGCCTGGAAACCAGCCTTAAAGTTGGAAATCGACCGACTCAGAAAACACAGATTCCAACGGAGCGGTGAACCACCTCCACATTAGACTGGGTGTTTTCTACTCGGTACGTACTAGCGGACAGTACATATACTGGTCCCTTCACTCTTTCTAGTCATTCATCACCCTGATGATGGGAGAGATGTGCACTCCCGAAACGTCGATCGCTCTGCATCACTACACCTGGCTAGAAGCCCGAGAACATCTTGAATATGTTCATCGCCAGGAAAGCTTCAAATCATATTATATGAAGAAGAAGAGTTTGTAGGAAAAATTAATACAACAGTAGAGAGTGTCATGTGAGTGTAACACATCAGATTTTTACTTTCTCTACTGATAAGTAGAGGAAGTATTGTATTTCACCCAAAAATTCGATGTCAAGATTTCACCGGAAATATATGTTTTGAGGCCTCCTGAATCCAATAAAAGCATTTTCAGAAAAAGGTCCGTGTGTGTGTGTGTGTGTGTGTCTGTCTGTCAGTCTGTGGACAGCATAGCCCAAAAACGAAAAGTTGGTTAACAACCAAAGTTGGTATTTAATTTTAAAGTATTTCAAGGATGATTTTGATTAAAATACCATATGTTTAAGATATTTGTATGACAAATGAAATGTATATTTTGAATTTTCTGGCTATAGCCTATGTAGTCCTGTTTACTCTGAATGACTCTAGAATAACTCGTAAACTGTAAGAGATAGATAAAATCTTACTATACAAAAAATGTAGATCTCACTAAAACACACAATTTATGTCCAAATAAAATTTGTTGTAGAGTGAACCATTTCGGAGATATTCCTTGTTATTTGTGTAAGTTTCAGAAAACTGAAAGCTTTGGTGAAATGGAACATCTTTGTTCATTTTTTTATATGTTAAGCATGCAAAGAGAACGGAATCTCAAAGCTTTTAAAGACTTGACTGTCCCTCAGAGCCTACTGTATTCCCATATTCCCATTGTACCTACAAGGAAATAAGCAATAAGATAATTTGTACAAACGTTTATCTCAACTAACAGAAGAAGATATAGTAATAAGAGTTTGTAAGAATGGTTAGTACGAGAGTAGAGAAAGTCATGTGAGTGCAACACATCAGTTTTTTTCTTTTCAAATTTTCTGTTTTTTGTTATTTACTGGAGTAAGTGATTGCATTTCGGTGTCAGCATTAATTTTGTTACCCCTTCCTTTCTTTTCAACTCCAAACAGCATAATGTGGCCATACTTCTTTACGCTCAGACTCGCTCTTACTCCCATTAAAGTACACTAGCTGCTGAAAGTTTGCCTGGCCAGCCTTATACAATTTATTCTTTGTATAATGGTTGCACTACATATTTTTACTTTATAAAGAGAGCATAAAAAGTATGACAATTATGCGATGAAATACAGTAATTTTATTATAAATACTTAGATTAAAAAATGAGTACTTTTACTTGTTTTCCTGTTCTAGCTCCTATTTCCTAGGCAACTGTGCACTTACTTAAGTGTGGAGGGAAAGGAAACCAATGTGGAGTCTCTGATTAAAGACATACTGTGATTTAAACATGCCTTAAAATGAAAGAAATTACTTACATGATATTTATGACAACTCCTATAGCAGCTACTATCATCATTGTGTCAGCCTCTATGACAAAATCCTGATGCACTACCCGCAGCACAGCCAGGCACACAAACACACCAGTCATTATCCAAATAATGGCTATGCTGAATAATGCTCCCAGGATCTCTGCAACAATGTTAACAATACACAAATATTAAACTTCTACTTACAAGAGAGCATTCTGACTTAGGGATTGCAACTGCAAAATTCTATGTATGTTACATTATACCTTACATACCTGGGTCACTAGGAAAGTTTTGAGATGTGACAAAATGAAAGTTGATCCACTCAAATTGGATAGAGAACAGCATAGCCCCATCCATTATGGGTAAACTGGTATCAGGTAGTGACTATCCCACTCCAGGAATTCCAACGGTGCAAGGATGAACAACCCACTGTGCGCAGGTAGCTAGGAACTTGGGAGAGAGCATTTTTGTTCTTTCCAAACATGCAACTGTCCCCCAATCGGATCTCCGGGTGGGGACATCTTTAGGCAAATTTCATCATTTTAAATGCTAATGGCTTCATTGCCAGATGCAAGGCACTAGAAAACAACAACAACAACATGCAACTGTTTATCATCGGAACAGAAAAAGTTACATGGGGCCAGGTCGGGACCATATGGTGGATAAATTATAAGTTTGACCTCTGGAGACTCCAGGAACTGAATGGTAATGTTGGCTGTGTTTGTGGATGTGTTGTCATGGTGGAGAAGGATCCTTCACAGTCTTGCCCATGACCACTGTTCTTGAAGCTTGGCAAAATCTTTTGGCAAGCAAACTGTGGTGTACCAATAAGTGGTAACCATGCTTTGCTCCTCCAGAGAAATGGTTGCCACAAGACCACTCTTTAGGACAAATGAAGCCACCACTTTCTTGTGGACACTTTGCTTTTGCTGATGGATTGTCATCACAGAAGATACACACAGCTGATTGCCGCTTTTATCAAAATAATAAATCCAGGTTTCATCATCTGTGACGATGTCAGAAACCTGTCCGGAGTCCCCTCCTTCGGATCTCGTAAGCATTTTCTCACACCATTCAACATGGGCATGTTTTACTTCTGTGAAACACTTATCAGTATGTCACCCACCTCACATGAAGGAATTCATGGAGGATTTTCAAAATGCTAGCGATCCAATCTGAATTGCTCCCTCAATTTCTTTAGATGTTGTGCAATTATTTTCGTGAAGCATTTTTGTCAATGCTACAATGTTTTTCTCAGTCACTGCCATTGTTGGATGTGCACTTTTCTCATCTTTCAAAAATGTTCGGCCGATTTTAAATTACTAAAACCACCGGAAAACTGTGGCATGGGAAGGAACAACATCGCCAAAAGCCTGTAACAAACTTTCAAGACTTTGGGACTGGTTTAACTCATTTTTAAGATCATAGAAAGTTGAGCGAAGATGCTCTCCTCCAAGTTCCATTGTATGGACTGACTACATGCGCCCTACGGATTGTTCATCCTTATGCCGCTGGAATTCCTGGAGTGGGAGAGTCACTACCTGGTACTAGTTTACTCATAATGGATGAGGCTATCCTGTCCTGTATCCAATTCGAGGGGATCAACTTTCATTTTCTCACATCTCAAAACTTTCATAGTGACCCTTGTAATGAGAAAAGCTCATACATAAAATATTAAGATGCAAATGAGCATCACAGGCCGATTTGGAAGGCAATGAAAAAGGGGACTTACATAATATGTGTTGACTACTAAAGATAAGGGAGACAGAGAAACACATTTTGATGTGACAGTCCATGTTGATCTATTGAGTGCGTAAATAAACATGGCTTGTTAGTCAATGAAAAAACTGAAGCTATTAACAGTGAAGCAACATAAATCAATAAATATATATAGAAACTAAGCTTTCTTAACTGTTGTGAGTATACAGTGACCAGTTTTGTTATTTTTCAATAACATCTTCAGACTATTTATTTTGCTCGTCATCATTAGGTGACGTAATTTTTATTGTATTACCAACCATTGCAAGATTCTTATTTAGCTGTAGCACACTATTTTTGGTCATTTAATCATGAAATACACCCAGAAGTTAAATTATTAAAACAATTAAATGAACCCATAGATTTAATGGTTTGGGAAAAGATATTCATTTTGAAAAATAAGTACCATGTTATGAATTTTGAAATACTGTCGATTGATGCTGTTAACACATTCGTTTTACTTTCAGTATTACATCACCTAGCATCCCTAATGATGGCAACCAGGCTAACAGTCTGAAGATGTTATTGAAAAGCTGGGAAGGTCTGTGGTTCAAATCCCAGCTGTGGCATTTAATTTTTCATTCCAATTCTACCTCTCTAATATAGACTAATTTGGGTTTCAAGAGAAAGTCACTTGACTTTGGAAATTAGAGGTGCAAATAATGTTAATATCGTTACTCCCTCATATTCAATTATGCAACTGGTTAGCAGTGGTTGTTTAGTAAATGGCGCATGGGTGTAAGCACTTTGTTCAACATATTTATATATGACATTTTAAAAAGAAGTTAAAAGAAAACGATATGTATTGTCCAACTATAATGAATAAAGAAATACCTGGTTTACTATATATAGCTGATTTAGTGGTGGGGCAATAAACAGGTCTATAAAAAGTCATCAATGCAGGGTTGCTAACCCATATGATAATTATGGGGGTATATGATACTTTGAATGTTTCTACTCATGGTTGTCAACCTGTACAATAGTTATGGGAGTGTATGATAATATGTTGTTGTTGTTAGCTAATGCTGGATTTCTGACAATGAAGTCATTAATCCTCTTGCTCTCCAATATTTAATATATTGATAGAGCAATAGCAGTATAGTAACCGCTTTTTAGAGAGCACCATATTTTTATGTTTTGGCAGTCACATCGCTCTCTCACAACCCCCAGGATGTCTGGAGGACCACTCCTGTAGTTGGTTTACGGGTCTCACCGACCTGACTGGGAGAGTTATCAAAATAAATTCACTGACCATATCCTCTGATCACCAATCAGAGGACGTATTACATGCCATGATAGGTCAGCATGTTAGGGGTTAAGATTTTATAGAGAAATGGAGAGGTTGGAAAAATAAAGACTCCCTAGCCCTCGGGAACCCTAATAGCATCGGGGTCGGAAGAGATCAAGAGATGACCAAGGTAAGGTCAGATAGAAAAGTTACAGTGAGGAGTAAAACACCAGTAAGTGGAAGTAATGTTCTGTTCAGCTTGGGTATCTTGTGGTCGCTATTCACATATCCCCTAGACGGAGACCCCTGAGTCAAGTCTTCAAATGTAAACTACAAGAAAATGAATGATTCTGTGTTTAATCAACAGCACATGAAAGAGAACAGTGGCCAACTACCCTCTTCCCCTTAAACACCTCAGGTGAAGTGACTGTTTCATTTATGCTACATTTCAAACTGTACAAAATCTGCACATATAAAAATCAATTGCCATGCAAAAACTCGAAAATGGCTCAACGAATTTGAATAATTTATTTTTATTTTGTTCACTTCAATACTAGGATGGTTTAGAAAAAAAGAACATTATGAGAAACCCAAAGGAACAGACCAAAAATAAAAATTGGTAATTTTGTATGGATAAATTTTATTGTAGTAACTAGTTGCTTATATATTTATTGTAGCTGAAGCTGGTGTATGATTTTGAATTTGTGGAGACATTCTGTATTTTTGTCAAAAGGAGAGAGGATGAACTTTGCTTAGACAATATTGTCCACTGTTAAGTGCACAAACATGTTTCTACCTTTCTCTGAACATCCCATGGTCTTTCTAGATTATTTTCAGTCCAACAATGCTATTACCTTTTGGTTTAAAATAAATTAAAATTAAGATTTAATTGATTTAGTATAAAATAGTCCAAAATAAGCATTTTTGAGTGCTTTAAACTAAGGATAAGCATAAAGAAAACATTTTTTTGTAGAGACCTGCCAGAAAGATAATAGGTTTTAACCTAAAGATCTGCAATCTAGTTATGAAATATTGGCATAGATGCATCAACAGGGGAAATGAGGATGATTAGAAGAGAGAAGAAGCTGCTTGGACTGTCATTAATTGCATTGCTATGTGCAGGGAAAAGTGGACAAAGTCATAACACCACCATTGCTTTCAAAAAGTACAATAAGTCCTCCCCTTTCAAACAATGAAGTGCATTTAATGTGTTTTCATTCTTCTTTGTACAATTCACCAAACTTACTCCAAGCACCTTCCTAGATTTGAAATTCTTAATGTATTCTGAGAATGTCTTGCTCAATAGAAACAAAATTGTTGATGAACAGTTTCAATGAACTCTGTTTAAAGAATGGCACCTAGTACACATCTTGCACCTGTTGTGGTAAAATCCTAGGAAAAGCAAGAGTTGAGGCAAATGTAGGAAGGGAGGGAGGGACTGATAGATTAGAAGCAATAGTGGGAAGAACAGGAAGTGCAAGGAGGAAGGAAGTTAAACCATTCCATGATAAAGATTCTTGGTATGATTGCACCAACATAGAGCCATGGGGTAGAGGGTTATCAGACACTGATAGCAATGGAAAGAGTAAATGGATGTCTTCTACAAAGTAAACATTATGAATGAGGCATAGGATTGAACTTATGATTAAAAGAAATTGTTAAAATAAATATGGATTGTCAACAGTATTAATATTGAGCTCAAAAAGTGGCTTAATCATTTTAAAGGGTTGAGAGACAAGAAAGATCCTTCAAAGACAAGGCTCCCCCCCCCCCACACCCCTGCCGCTAATCACCTACTCACCTACTACGTGAAAAATGAAGAAGTATTTGAAAATTCAAACTAATAACAAAGAATATCTCAGAAACAGTCAGAGCCATAAAAGTTTTATTTGACGTAAATTTAGTCCATTAACAAAATCACCATGTTGCATGTAGTAACTTTGTCTCTCATATGGTTTACCAATTATGCAAAAATCATTCAGAATAAAAAGTACTTCACAGGTATGCAGAAAATAACATTTCATCCACTTATGAAACAGACGAGAATCACGATGATTCACTTTGTAGCTCTGTTTTACTAAACTGATAATGCTATCACCATAATCTTAAATAAACTACATTGTTTCCACTGTCTTGTATCCAAACATAACATTTAGTACTCCTCATTGCAACATCTATAAGAATCAGTGCAATGTAAACACAGCTTTGTTTCTTTCCCCAGTGAATTAAGTAAACCTCATTCTTACTTACTTAATGGGCAAAATTTTAATGAACTATGAGATAATGCTTACGTAACTATAGATCACATCAAAAAATAGTTTAATTCTAATGGTCTGAAACTCAACACTGATAAAACATTTATTATACAACTTAATACTCAAAACAAAAATTGTGATAATAGTCACGTTCATTCAGTTAACCATGCTAATACATCTAAAATTTTAGGTACTACTTTAAATAATCAATCAAAATGGGACGACCATATTCAATATACATGGGTTCATTCAATAATTAGTGGCAACAATGTTTGCATGTGGTGCTATCAGCCGTATATGATGCAAGCTGGTAACAATGAGAAAGAGGAGCATCTGATTTATGTTACCCGTGAGTTAAAAGATATTAATATTATATTTTATTTATGCCAACAAGCTTACTACTGGTGTTTTGAAACACACAGGCCGTGTCTGGGCAATGTTTAAGAGGTGGAATCAGGACTGAAACATTCAATGCCATAGCCTGGATTTGAACCATGGATCTTCTGCTTATTGAGTGGCTGTTTAACCACTAGCCTACCATGGCCAACTTGCCAGTACGACATTAAATTCCCCAGTTGATTCGTACTTTTTCCCGGTTAGACCACAAGGGAATCTCACACCAGAGATAAATACCCCAAGGGCGACTTACAAATTGTAAGTACTTTATGTCCCAGGTTTAAGTAACCTTTAGATGGTAATTATTATTTTATTTATGTCAACAAGATTAATTAATGCTGGTGTTTTTAAACACACAAGCTGTATGTGGACAATGTTTGAGAGGTGGAATCAGGACTGAAAAATTCAATGCCATGTCCGGGATTTGAATCAAGGATCTGCTTATTGACCGACTGCTCTAATAATCATATACACTTACATTTTGTTAAAATCCTGAAACATACAATGTTGAATGTCATCATCAAGTCACATTCCTCTGAAGAACAAATCTTTCACAATTGATGTAACTAGTTTGGTGAATACATTTTTACCCTCTGGTCGACTTATGCAGGAAAACATAAAAGTACTTGGTTTGATAAACCTGGAGGAAGAACTTCCTATAAAAAAATCCTAATTAATAACTATAAAGATAAGAGAATAAGGGATATCTCCATCTCCATACGTACCTGCTCTATGGTAACCAAATGACAACTTCTGTGTGGGAGCTCTTCGACCAATCCACACAGCAAACAGACTTACAAGAAAGCCCACAAAGTCAGAAAGAAGATGAGCTGCATCTGTCATCACAGCCAAGCTCCCTGCTAGATAGCCACCCACCACTTCTGCAACCTGCAATTACATTATTTTTGAAATTCCTTTTTTGGGAAAACATAAGTTAATTTAATGTTTGAATGCAAATTTTGGAATTTTTATTACTATAACTTCACTTTCTAGACAGTTTCTTTTTCTTTTGCCGATATATATTTTATCCGCAAGTATAGTGTAAGAAACTTGCTTAAACACCCTCTAAAAAATACCACTTCAAGTATTGAATTATCAGGAATCTACCGTGTCAGCCGTGAAGACTGCCATAAGATATATATTGGCAAAACAAAAAATCTGGAAACCAGAATGAAGGTCCAGAAACATCAAATACAAAGGAACAGATAAATCAGCCATAGTTCACCACTTTTGGTCATTGAATCATAATATCAACTTAAATATCCAACTTTTAAAACCAGCAAAAAAATTATTGGGTGTTAACAATGTGGGAAAATGTACACATCACTAAGGGCTGAGATTGACTGATGAATTTTGACATACCAATCATACACAATGTCTTATGACTAGCCAATAGGAAGAATAACAGGCCAGGCAACGAGAGAAGGGGGAGGCAGTTATCTGATGTTGAATCAGTCGACCAACAGCTGAATGATGGAGTGAACCTTCTCCAAAACTAGTCCTGTGATTAATATTATTACAAGTTGGAGCAGACTTAAAGTGATGGGAACTGAGAGGTCTAAGTGCAGCCTGGCTGGGACTTATAAGGATATTTTTCCCCTAAACGTCTCCTTTTCGAGCAATGGTGTATACTTTCAAGTATAGCAAGCACCTCTGCCTAAAAGACAGTAGCGTATCTGCCTACAATTGGTTTATTGTAAAGATAAAGTAGATGTAAGCAGGAGCACGTGGCGGAAATGAACCTCATTGGCTGGTGCATTTTAATACTCCCGTATTCTTCCACAATATAGTTCCAAGGCTTGTTTATCTGCTTGCTTTATGTGCATTCAATAATCCATTTAAATTGTTGTTATAATATAGAATATATTGTTGTAATGTAATATACTGCAATAATACACTATATACCTTATCACCAATCGCAGAACATTCAGTTCTCAAGTTTTGAATACCACTCAATAACCGTAGGGTTTGCCTGTTGCCTCAGTGCCATCTTGGCATGCAAAATGGAAACAAGATTGGAAGAAGTGGTTTTGTTTAACATCTGTGAGGAAAGTCTATAAGGAACAGTGAAAAAGTTATATTGAATATATTCAAAAAGTTTTTGGTGACGTATCCTACCGTGGCTATAAAGATGTCGTAGAGCGTGATACTGATAATGACTCTACAATGTGATACATGTGATTACTGCAATAACAATGGCTCTCATATGTTCAATAATGCAATGGTTTATGTAACAACAAAGAGAGCATAAATTCAGGTTATCTGAACGAGGTAAACTGGGCAGTGGCAACATTAATACTGTTGTTTACCTGCACATGTGCAGATATTATGTTAACCAATAGCATAGTAGAGGTGGAGCTCAGTGTGGAGCGCTACTTTGTTCTAACAGCAAACAGATTATAATGGTGTGCAGTAAGTGCTATAAGAATAATAGGATTCACTTTAATTAAGCAATAAGAGATATGCTGCCTATTTGCCATGTTAGAACTTTTGCGTGCCTCTGCTGATACCATTTCCCTCAAGACTCTCGGTTCTCTCACACACTGGAGAGAGCCAATGAATGCATTACTATATAGTACCTGGGCGACCGAGCTTCGCTCTGCGTTTTTTGCCTCTGTTTTTGTGAAATCTTATTTTTTGTGGGAGAAGATACTTATTTAGACAAACCTGAAAGGCAAAACGTTAACTAAATAAAACTACTTGTCGCAATTGTTAAGAGTAATGCCCGAGATACAAGAGATATAGAAATACATAAAAATATTGCATAAACACCATCATTTCAGATGTAAAACGTGTACTGCTGAACGCAGACCTCCCCCATAGATATCCACCCAGTTTGAAGTTTTCGTCGAGCATTTGTTCCATTATAGAGTTCAGTTCTTTGCTGATTTGATTGACTCCAGGACGTTAACAGGTTGACCAATGTCCTTCATACTTCCGTCGAGTTCTTCCATGGCTTCCTTAACCCCAGCCAGTCGCTCGTTAGTATTCTCCGATAGACCTGTCTTCATATTGGAATTCCCGTCTTCATCTTTTCCGTTTCGGAGTTTACATTTTCAATTTGCCTTCCATTTTTGTTCCCATATTTTCTATTCCGTAGTTTACATTTTTCCAATCCGGTTTTCATATTTGTTTCCTCTGCCGCATTCCGGAATTCATTTCATTTCCCATTATGTCCATCTTGGCTAACATTTGTTTCATCAACTGTTCCATATCGTGCTTTTTGTTGCACTCCGGACACCAATTGTGATTACTTTACTTTTTTAACTATTTCTTTATTTTTTATTAAAACACCGGAGCGACACTAAGCAAAAGCAATGTTGAAGAATAACAAATACTACAGAAAGGAAAGGTGGTTGATAAAGCCATGTGAATGTACTACGTATTTATGTTTCAAACATATAGAAAAGTGTATGAATTGTTCGTAATTGTTTGTCGAAGCGGGAGTAGTGAAAGAAATGTGATTGTGTTTTACTAAAGAAAAATGAGTAGAAAAACCGTGTGAATGTTATACGTTGCACTTATATTTCAAGTGTATGGAAAAATGTATGGATTGTTTGCAGAAGAAGGAGTAGTATGTTAGGTAAAAGAAAAGGGAGTAGAGAAAACCATGTGAACATAATACATTGCGTGGTAAAATGGATTGCATAAAAACCTTCGCCATGAAAAAAATTAGATATGTCACTTTTCATGGCGATCGGTCAACCTGTTTTGGAATTTAATCACTCTTCAACATAAGATATGTATAGGCCTTGGTATGTATGAAGTTGATAAACCATAAGGAATAACATGTGAATTGTTACGTAAAACAAAAGTGAGTAGAGAAAGTAGTATGAATGTAATACGTTGTATTTGTTTCAAACATATAGCAAATTGTATGAATTATATGTTGAAGGGCGAATAGCGAAAGAAGACTGATTGTGTCTCGTAAAGGAAGAATTAGTACAGGAAATCGTGTGAATGTAATACGCTACATTTATATTTCAATCCTAGAACATTATATGAATTGTATGTTGAAGGGCAAACAGAGGATACATGAACGTGCTACGTAAAAGAAAAGCGAGTAGAAAACCATTTGAAAGTAATATATTGTGTAGTAAAATTGTTACCATAAAAACTCTCAATGAAAAAAATACATATACGTGCCGAATTTCGCGGTGATCGGTTAAGCGGTTTTAGAGATTAACGGTTAGATATATACAAACATTCAAGTTGTATAGATGATATAAATTGTTTGTAAAAGAGTGAGTGGAGAAATACATGTGAAGGTGTTACCTAAAAGTGAGTGAACACTGTGAATGTCACATACAGCATTTCTATATCAAACATGCACAAAATTGTATGACTTATTTCTAGAAGAGTAAGTAGAGAAACAGTTATGAGTGTGTTACTCAAAAGCAAGTAGAGAAAACAGTATGAATGTAATACGTAGCATTTCTATTTCAAACATGCACGAAGTTGTATGACTTATTTGTAGAAGAGTGAGTAGAGAGAGATGTGAATGTGTTACCTAAGAGTGAGTAGAGAAAACAGTATGAATATAACATGTAGCATTTCTATTTCAAATATACAGAAAATTTCATGATTTCTTTATAGAAGAGTATAGAAAGAGATGTGAACGTGATACCTAATAGTGAAAGGAGAAAACAGTGTGAATGTAATAGCATTTCTATTTAAAATATACAGAATATGGCATGACTAATTTTAAAAGGGGAGATAAAAGTGTTTTATTGGTGCAAAATCACGTTTTTTATGGAAAATTGTTTATAGAAGGGTGAATAGAGAATGAGATGTAAATGTGATACCTAAAAGTAAGTAGAAAAACCACTGTGAATGTAATATGCAGCATCTCTATTTCAAACATACAGAAAATTGCATGACTTATTTGTAGAAGAGTGAGTAGAAAAAGAGGTGTGAATGTATCGCCTAATAGTGACAGGAGAAAACAGTGTGAATGTAATAGAACTTCTGTTTCAAACATACAGAACATGGTATGACTTATTTTAAAAGTGGGGATAAAAGTGTTTTTTGTGCAAAATCGCGTTTTTATGGAAAATTGTTTATAGAAGACTGAGTAGAGAAAGAGATGTGAATGTGCCACCTAAAAGTGAGTAGAGAAACCGCTGTGAAAGTAATATGCAACATCTCTATTTCAAACATACAGAAAATTGCATGACTTATTTGTAGAAGAGTGAGTAAAGAAAGAGATGTGAATGTGTTACCTAATAGTGAGAGGAGAAAACAGTGTGAATGTAATAGCATTTCTATCTAAAACATACAGAACATGGTATGACTAATTTTAAAAGTGGGGATAAAAGTGTTTTTGGTGCAAAATCACGTTTTTTATGGAAAATTATTTACAGAAGGGTGAGTAGAGAAGGAGACGTAAATGTGTTACCTAAAAGTAAGTACAGAAACCACTGTGAATGTAATATGCAGCGTCTCTATTTCAAACATACAGAACGTGGTTTGATTTATTTTAAAAGTGGGGATGAAAGTGTTTTTGGTGCAAAATCACGTTTTTTATGGAAAATTGTTTATAGAAGACTGAGTAGAGAAAGAGATGTGAATGTGCCACCTAAGAGTGAGTAGAGAAATCGCTGTGAAAGTAATATGCAACATCTCTATTTCAAACATACAGAAAATTGCATGACTTATTTGTAGAAGAGTGAGTAGAGAAAGAGATGTGAATGAGAGGAGAAAACAGCGTGAATGTAATAGCACTTCTGTTTCAAACATACAGAGCATGGTTTGACTTATTTTAAAAGTGGGGATAAAAGTGTTTTTTGGTGCAAAATCACACTTTTTATGGAAAATTGTTTACAGAAGAGTGAGTAGAGAAAGAGATGTGAATGTGTTACCTAAAAGTGAGAGGAGAAAACAGTGTGAATGTAATAGCACTTCTGTTTCAAATATACAGAACATGCTATGACTTATTTTAAAAGTGGGGATAAAATGTTTTTGGTGCAAAATCATGTTTTTTATGGAAAATTGTTTTTAGAAGACTGAGTAGAGAAAGAGATGTGAATGTGTTACCCAAAAGTGAGTAGAGAAAACACTGAATGTAATATGCATGTATACAAAAATTTAACCAAATCTTTAGAGTCGTTTCTGAAATACGGGGAATATATATACAAGAATTGCACTGTAGAAGCGGGAATAAAAAAATGTTATTTTTTATGTAAAATCTCATTTTTTCGGGAATTACACCTATAGATGAACTTAAAAGGCAAAACTCTGTCTGAATACAAAATTTGATCAAAATCGTTGGAGCTGTTTCCAAGTTGCTCGGAATAAATATATGTATATATATATATACAAGAATTGCTCGTTTAAATATATAAGATTTTAATAACTATGTGTTTAAGCTGGAGATGAGGAAAATGATTATTTTTCAGTAACAGTTTACCATTGTGGTGCCTAAAACTACTAGATTCCAAGTGATCATTTATACGGTCAACCAATTAATGAATATTAATTCTTTTAATACCACAAGCTGTATGTGGGCACAGTTTGAGGAGAGGCAGAATAAGGACTGAAAAATTCAATGCCACAGCTGGGATCTGAACCACGGATCTTCCACTCTAAGCATGGCTACTCCAATCACTAAGCCACATGGCAACCAGCCAGCACGATTAAGTTGGAGAATTGATATGTTGGTGGGTTGCCAAAGTGGCTTGGTGGTTGGAGTAGCCATGTGTACAGCAGAACATCTGTGGTTCAAATCCCAGCTATGGCATTTAATTTTTTAGCCCTCATTCTGTCTGTCAGATATCCACAAGTATTGATTATTTATGCATAACCATAAAATCAACATACTCATGGTTCACTGTTACTTGAATGATTTGGATCTTTTGAATCAAGTCATGATTGCTTGCTCTGTAGCTAATATTGCAACAAGATTCTTCCCTCTAACTGTACACTCAACAATGGATGTACAAATTTGTAATGAGCTGCAAGCAAAAATATATACAGGGTGTCCCAAAAAACAGACAATGCTTAGTATGTTGTGTGGGATGGCAAACTGATTGGTTTTCAAAGAGGAACCCCTGCCCGAAAATAAACGGTTTGGAAGCTGTAGTGCATCGAAGTGTGAGATGGGTGTAGGTTCACATTTTATCAACAAACCTGTCTCCTGTCTACATCACAAACAAGCTTTTAACTGTATATCTTATATCATTGAAGAGCTTTTATCGATGGTGCTGAACCTCATACCTATGACCCTATATGTGCGGTTGTCTTTGAATATTTTCAATTGCTCTGAGGACTTACAAGAGTGCCATACACTATACTTTTCATGCAACTCCACAGATCTGGTGATGTTACTAACCATGGAACTAGTCCACCTCTACCAATCCATCGATTTGAATATGTGACATTGAGGTGATTTCGCACATTTACATCAAAGTGTGCTGGAGTTCACGTCAGTCATTTCCACAGCTGTGTACTGGTATGTGTCACACTGCTGTTATAAAACATTAACACATTGGAAACTACACAGCAGGATGTACACCAAGGACTTTATGGAGGAATTTAGCACACGTGCTAAATGTTATGGTCAGGTATGTTATGCTCAGGTCGTTCATCCCAATACACAGGTGGCTAAAGGGTTGCATATCTTCCCAATTAAGACACCAAAACGTATGTTACCAAATTGTCACAACCATTTGTTCTCAAACTCTGATGCTCTCCAGCGTCCAAACTGTGCATTTCCAGACAGGGGTTCCTATTAGAAAAACCTATCAGTTTGCAATCCCGCACAACATAGTAAGCTTGTCTATGTTTATTATTATTATTTATTTATGCCAACAAACTTACTGTTGGTGTTTTTAAACACACAAACCGTGTGTGGGCAAAGTTTGAGAGGTAGAACTGGAACTTCAAAATTCAATGCCACAACTGGGATTTGAACCACAGACGCTTACCGGGCGGCTGCTCTAACCACTGAGCTATTGTGACAAACTGCCAGAATGGCATTAAATTCTCAAACCAGTTCGTATTTTTCCCGGTAAACCACAAAGGCAGTCTCACATCAGAAACAATTACCCCAATGGTGACTTACTATTGTAACTGGTTTGAGAATTTAATGCCATTCTGGCAGTTTGTCACAATAGCTCAATGGTTAGAGCAGCCTCCCGGTAAGCGGAAGGTCTGTGGTTCAAATCCCAGTTGTGGCATTGAATTTTTAAGTTCCAGTTCTACCTCTCAAACTTTGTCTATGTTTTTTTGGAAAACCCAGTATACCCAGTATATATATATGTCAAAGGAATTTTCTATCATGTTGTTGTCATTAATCATCATCACCACCACCACCATTGCTGCCACCACCAACCAAGCTGTAAAGCCAAAATCCTATGATACTGCTTCACAACAAGGTGAATGAAAAAGAGAGAGACAGGAGCGGAGGGGGAGGAAAGACAAAGGGAAGGGAGAAAATTTCATGCAATTTGTCTCAAAATGTAGACAGAAAGTTGACTTTCAGATTGTGACACTAACATGCAACTACAATGTGGATAAATGAAAGCTAAGAGAAACATCAAAAATTGCAGTGAACTCACCATGAACAGAAGGCACATGACTGTAGCAGCTAGAAGCTGGTGCCAAGCCCCAGAGTTATGTCGAGATCCCAAAGTCACAGCAGCATGGCAGTGTTCTGTTTCTTCTATTCCAATACGGTTCACACTCAGTCCGCCTCCAAATCCTTCCTGTTTAAATAAAACAGATGGCCACTTTATGAAACAAAATAATCATCAGACAAGAGGTATCTATCGTCTTTGACAAAAAAGCTAGCATAAATTGTAAGACAAGTTCCTTACAGGAAAAAAGTACACATGTATGTGTGTTTTCAGAGTCCAAGAATAAAATTAAAAGAAAATAATAATAAAAAAGATACTTATAAAAAGGCACATGAGTACTGCATGCCCATGACAAGAAGGCTAGAGGGGAATGAAGGGCAGAGGGGGCTTGAACTGTATATCTACTCCGGTAGAGGACTTGTTTACTAGGAAATGAGTGTATGAGAGTGCATATTTCTAGCTATCGGTGTGTTATGTGACAACATTGTGTATTTTAAATGAGCTTAGCATCCTTATAATACTCGGAAACTAGGCATAAACACCGTGCGGGAAGCACAAAATGATTACGCTACACATTCCTAAGACTTGCCTTCTTGTCCTGGGCATACAGTATGTATCTGTGCGCCTATGAATAGTGCACCTAACTAAAAAATCTGATGTGTTGCACTCACATGGTTTGATTCCCAGCTGGGGGACAGGTGTGGGAATTTTTATAAGATTAAGATATAATAATGCTAATGCTACTACTACTACTAATAATAATAATAGTTAAATAATAATTAAGTAATAAAATAATAACAACAACAATAACAACAACAATAATAATAATAATAAATAATAATAATAATAATAATAATAATAATAATAATAATAATAATAATAATAATAATAATAATAATAATAATAATAATAATAATAATAATAATAATGTTTACTACATATTTACTATGCTTTTAGCATAGTCAGTAGAAATATTTACAAAGTTTTTACAATTACATTGTGATAACCTATTATTACTATATTTACAAATTTATTACACACTCTAGCTTTCATCTACAATTACTAAATAGATCCTAATTCCTCTATCGTATATAATGGATTTTCAATCATATATTTATTTAGTTTAGTTTTGAAGGAATTTCCCTTTGTTGTTTTTATGTTTACAGGTAGAAATTCGTTGTTAAAATTTCAACAGAAATATATGTTTTGAGGCCGCCTGAAGAAAAAAAAATAAGCATTTTTAGAAAATTGCGTGTGGGTGTGTGTCTGGGTCCTTGTGTGTGCGTGTGCGTGGAACATCGTTGTTCATTAAGGAAAAATTGAAGCTATTAACAGTAAGAACAAATTAGAAACTAAAAACTTCACTTATCTTAGTATCATTTGCTGACCCTGGGTTTCAAGCTGTGTCCAGCTCATTCTCAAAGCCATATAAGCAAATTCGTTACCAAGTTTTGAGAATGAGCTGGGTACAGCTTGAAACCCAGGGTCAGCAAATAATACTAAGGTAAGTGAAGTTTTTAGTTTCTAATTTGTTCTTACTTTAGAATCGTTGTTCATATTTTGTATGTTAAGCATGCAAAATGAAAGCAATCTCAAAGCTTTAAAATATTTGACTATCGCACAAAGCCTAATGTATTCCCATATTCCCTTTACACCTACAAGGAAATAAGCAATAAGATAATTTGTACACATGTTTATCTTAACTAACATGAAGATATAGGAATAAGAGTTTGTAAGAATGGTTAGTACAAGAGTAGAGAAAGTCATGTGAGTGCAACACATCAGGGTTTTTTTTATGTGTGTGATTAACACTTATTAAATATTTCTGTGAGCAGCACAGAGACCACTTGTAAACTGAAACACTTATACAAGATAAGAGCAATTTGTCTTAGGAACAGATTACAAAATCCTGTTTGACAGGTGGTAATGTAAATTTTAGCTTTAAACTTTAATGTAACACAATCCATTTTGAAGTGTACTTAACATTGCCATTCTGAGAAATAAATGGAAAGCTCTTAACAATTCCTCACAAGTGTCACGGCCTCAGGATTGTGCAATCCTGTTTTAGATAAGTGTTCCTTGTTCTGAGTAATGAATTTCTATGTTTATAAATTTAACTGTGTCAACTTGAAACTGATAACTGTCACATAAATAGTGATAAAACCAAGTTTCATAAGTTAACCTTGTCCAAAATCCATTTCATCTAAAAATTTTGTTCCTCATGGGCATTTACAAATGTCTCAAGATGAAAATTTTATATGATACAGAGGGAACAAAAGCACTTTTCTGAAGAGCCACACAACTATCAAAGTATATGTCAAGAACAATAATTTTTACAGATCTCTTACACTGTAGCTTGGATAAGATTTCCATAAATTGGTTCGGATCAAACTAATAAATGGAATCCAAATTGACTATAATAATACAAGCTTATAACCGTAGACTTGTTGACCAATGCTGCAAGTTTATGTCACTGCAGCCGTTAGCTGCAAGAATGTAAACATGAAAGAAACATAAATTATACTAGTATCTCTTGTATGCTATATCCAGAGACAGGTATTTACAGAGATCAATTTTCTCACTTGTGTTTTAATATGAGTGAAAGCGGAGATTGATGGAGATTGTTTGACGCTTTTGATGGAGATTGATGGAAATTGTAGGAAAATGAATTATTTTTGTATTCGTATTATTATATTGGTATCTTTTTAATGGCTAAATTGAAGTTATTAATATATTTACAATGCTATGAATAGATTACCATGTAAAGCATAAATTTACATTATTTTCAACATTATTGAAGATTAATTAAAAAATACAAAGATTTATAATTCAATCAATGAGTTCAAGTGATCTTATGGGTCGTTTTATATAAATGTCATTGTTGTATCATTTGATCCTTCAAAAGGCAAATCAGTGAAAGGATTCTTGCTTACTACTGAGTGTGTGGAAAGCACTTAGAACAGGTGTCATTGCACTTGTAATCTATTCTAATGTTGCAAAATAGTACTCCACTCTACAATAAAACCCTTCATTGCTGTATTGTGGCATGCGATTTAGTGGAAACTTGAATGGACTACCCATTTTCACACTCATACGTCTCAAATAATACAACTGGTCAGATCCATGAAACACATTGTGCCGTTTTTGGACGGAAGCATCCCTTTCATCCCCACTCACATAACAAAATGGACCGCAGGCAGTAGCTACCTCGCTGACCTTAACAAAGTCAGCACTCCCAATTCTTGGAATTCTTAGAATTTTCTTGTAAAAATTCAACTGCTAACATATAAATAACTGATGTTGATTGATGATGATTAGTTCTTATTGTATGCTATGAAATTTGTTATAAAATAAACAAATCGTGATAATTTGTGATTTTGTTAACATTTCGCTATTAAGGTCCCAAATCGTGATCTATCACGATTATTTTATTCATAAATTAGCTTTAGAAACCCCTAATTCATGGATACTTATAAGAAACAGTAGCATATCATACATGTCGTGATTATCGTGATCTCCACAAATACCTGCCTCTGGCTATATCATTCTTCCTGTACTCGGTTCTAAATGTTATCCTTGTGAAATGCATTTTAGCATGCAAAAATCTGGAACATCATTATTTATTTATGCCAACAAACTTACTGTTGGTGTTTTTAAACACACAAGCCGTGTGTGGGCAAAGTTTAAGAGGTAGAACTGGAACTTAAAAATTCAATGCCACAACTGGGATTTGAACCACTTTATATGCATTTAGTCCCCATAACTAGCAGCTAACACACACGAGACTAGGGCTACCAGAGTAGAAATTCCTAGATATGTCCTATACTTTAACCATCTGTCCGGTGTCCAGAGGGTGATAATTGGTTATTAGCAGCAACTGCAACTTGCTATAGCAACACAGCAACAGTCAAAGAAAAATGTTATAGTAAATCCAGCCTAAGAAAGTCATTTAACATCAACACTGCTAATGTAAAAGGAAGAGGAAAAGAAGAGAGAAGGAAAAAGAAAAGCAGTAAAACAGGAGCAACATTTAAAATCTGATGTTGCACTCATGTGACTTTCTCTACTCTTGTACTAACCATTCTTACAAACTCTTATTCCTATATCTTCTTAGCATTACTTGAGATAAACGTTTACAGAAATCATCTTATTGCTTATTTCCTTGTAGGTACAAGGGGAATATTAGAATACAGTAGGCTTTGTGCGAGAGTCAAATCTTTTAAAGCTTTGAGATTCCGTTCTCTTTGCACGCTTAACATATAAAAAAAAAAGAACAACGATATTCCATTTCACAAAAGTTTTAAGTTTTCGGAAACTGACACAAATAACAAGGAATACCTCCAAAATGGTTCACTCTACAAAAAAATTTATTCAGACATAAATTATGTGTTTTAGTGAGATCTACATTTTTGTATAGTAAGATTTTGTCTATCTATTATGCTTTACAAGTTATTGAAAAAGTCATCCAGAGTAAACAGGATTACATAGGCTATAGCCAGAAAGTTTAAAATATATGTTTCATTTGTCATACAAATATCTTAAACATATGGCATTTTAACCAGAATCGTTAGAGCCATTTTCAAGAAAATCAAAATTTTCAAAAAATTTTCCGTGTAAAGGGTAGTTTAGGGTGAGTCTATTTTCTTCAAAATCTTTGTGTTGCATCCTTGAAAGACATTAAACTTAAATACCAACTTTGGTTTTTAACCGACTTTTAGTTTTTGAGTTATGCTGTTCACAGAACTGACTGACCACGCACGCGTGCGCGCGCGCGCACACACACACACACAGATCTTTTTCTAAAAATGCTTCTTTTGGATTCAGGGGGTCTCAAAACATATATTTGTGGTGAAATCTCGAGATTGAATTTTTGGGTGAAATACAATACTTCCTCTAATTACTAGTAGAGAAAGTAAAAAAGGGCCATAAGAATTGTTTGTGGTGTTGCTTCCCATCATTCTTATAGGTCATTATTTAGAACCCAAAAAATTCTTACTTTTGCTGGTGAGTAATTCTCTGTTTAACTATCTTGCTGATAATTATGATAACTTTGCACCAAACCTTGCAGTGCATGATCGCAGTACGAGACATGCAGGTGACTTGCATAGACCAGTAACTAACTTAAAACTGTTTCAAAAAGGATGTCACTATTCTGCAATAAAAATATATAGCAACCTTCCAAGTTATCTCAAGCTATTAGGCAATCATAATCAACATAAAATCTTTAAGAAAAACCTAAAGCCATTCTTATATACTCTTCTTCTTCTTTACCTGATTACCCTCCCCTTATGTAGCATTTACAAGCCAGTGTCTAGGGTCAGATGCCTGTCGGGGAGCACAGGAACCTATGGACTGGACAGAGTGAACACCTGCAAGTGGGTGATCAGCCAAGCACCTGGTATGATAACGATGAGGAGGATGATATGACATGCAGGCGAGATGGATGAGTAGAAAGGTGATTATGGAGCAACTGGTGGATTGAATGGTGTGGGAAACTGGAGAACCTAGAGAAAACCTGTCCAGACGCCACTTCGTCTACCACGAATACCACACGCAGGTCTCTGGGATCAAACCCGGACCACCTGGGTTATAGGTGAGTGGTTAAAATTTACTGGCAGCAGTGGGATTGTTGAGGAATTCTTTAATATCACATCAACAGGCAAATATTAAATATATGGCAGGTTATACATGACGGTGATTTATAGAATGTTGTGTAGTTTTCTCTTGCAATGGTGGTGGCTTAAATTTAAATGAAAAAGAATTCTTTCTTTTCTCTTTTCTTTCTTACAAAGATAGAGTGAAATAATATTATTGGTGCTGGGTATTCTATTAGTGTTGCATGTTCCAATTGTATGATGTGTTCAATGTCGCTGAGTACTGCTGGCAGCGGGACCAAAGGAATAAACAAAGGAAGTGTTTTTGAAAAGGCAAAAATAACAAAAACTTTTCCATGTAAAGAGTAGAGCAGTGAGAGAATTTTCTAGAACACCTTTGTGTCACATCTTTGGAAGATGTTTGGCTTAAACATCATACTTTCATTTTTGATGGAAATTAATTTTCTTTCACACATGCCGTGTGTTTGACAATGTAAAGGGGTAGAATGAGATTGAGAAATTCAATGCCATACCCAGGATTTGAACCATGGATCTTCCAGTCTCTGTCCAGCTGCTCTAACCACTGAGCTACCATGGCAATGTGCCGACAGGACATTAAATTCTCAAACTCACTCTCAATTTTCCTGGTAAACAACAAGGAGGTCTCACATTCATATAACATACCTTAATAGCAATTTGCTGTATTACTTTAATTTCTTGCTCTTTATAAACCTGAAAAATTGGCTCAACGGGGAGAAACTCACATCCAATGATGACATCATGGCAGTAACAAACTTGTATTTTATAGACTTTCTGAAATAATATTTTTCAGAAGAGTTACAGAAATATTGGAGAAATGTTGAGCAAGCTGTAGTGAGTTGAAGGGAGACTACGTTGAGAAATACATAGAAGAGGTAGACTTGTTTATTTATCATGGTAGTGTTGTTACCAAGACAGGTGGTGCAGATGAAAATGTAAAGAAACGAATCCAACAGATAAATGAAGCCTTTGTGCAATTCTACCCCATATGGAAAAATCTGATGTGTTGCACTTTCTCTACTCCTGTACTAACCATTCTTACAAACTCTTATTCCTATATCTTCTTCGTGTTAGTTGAGATAAACATTTGTACAAATTATCTTATTGCTTACTTCCTTGTAGGTACAAGGGGAATATTAGAATACAGTAGGCTTTGAGTGATAGTCAAATCTTTTAAAGCTTTGAGATCTCGTTCTCTTTGCATGGTTCACATATACAAAAATGAACAGTGATGTTCCATTTCACGAAAGTTTTAGGTTTTCTGAAACTGACACAAATAACAAGGAATATCTCCGAAATGGTTCACTCTACAACAAAATGCAATGAGTCATAAATTATGTGTTTTAGCGAGATCTACATTTTTGTATAGTAAGATTTTGTCTGCCTCTTACGGTTTGCATGTTATTCAAAAGTCATTCAGAGTAAACAGGACTACATAGGCTATAGCCAGAAAATTCAAAATATACAATTTATTTGTCATGCAAATATCTTAAACATATGGCACTTTAATAAAAATCGTTAGCCATTTTCAAGAAAATCAAAATTTTGGAAAAATTTCCATGTAAAAGGTAGTTTGGGATGGGGCTATTTTCTTCAAAATCTTTGTGTCACATCCTTGAAAGACATTAAACTTAAATACCAACTTTGGTTTTTAACCAACTTTTTGTTTTTGAGTTATGACTGACACACACGGACCTTTTTCTAAAAATGCTTTTTTTTTTGGATTCAGGGGTGTCAAAACATATTTCCAATGAAATCTCAACATCAAATTTTTGGGTGGAATACAATACTTCCTTTACTTACCAGTAGAGATAGTAATAATTAATAAAACACTTTTAATGTGTAATGATATGATCATCTGCCAATAGATATAGGACAAAATTTGATGCAGGTATTATAGCTTTTCCAGAGTAGAACAAGTTGGGCATAAGAAAATACTAATTGAAAAGTAGAAAGCAATATTTAATTAAAAATCTTGAGAGTCCTGATGATTTGCATTAAGTTAAATTGTTAAATTATGTGTTTTATTGTATTTTACAATTATGATTCTTTTATAAGTATGTCAGAAGATTTTGTGGGACATTCTTTAGTATGCTGCCAAATTCCTCAGTCTGATTCACAATGAGCACTCATGTCACTAAAATCACACTGTCATCACAAATGCCAACATGACAATAAGAAACACCTTTGGCACTAAGCCGAGGTTTTTTATAAGAAGAGAAGTATAGCAGTTGGGAAGTGACAACTGAGCAAAGCTGAAACATCGCTGTAACTAAAGCTCAATGATCCAGGGAACTAAAGGATTTCATTTAGGCTCACAATCTCATTCCAACCCAGCTGTTTCCTACACATGTCATTTTCTGCTCTTTGTGAGTGCAACACATCAGATTTTTAAAAGAAGATACATGACAGGTGTCAGCTTCTCCACATGGAGAGCTGTAGTGTTGTCAATATGCACAGAGCTAGTTTACACATATCTCCTCTCTTTAAGCCTCAATACTCGAAACATATAAACAAGCGTTTGGGTTTATCTCACTGCAGCAAAAACATACAGATGTAATCTGTATTAGCCTACTTTTAAGAATAAAAGTAGTTTGTTCTCAATACAAAATAAAGTAATTTATTCTCAATACGAATTCATTGTGTCTTTGCCTCTACACAATTGTGATGCTGAGTACCTATTTTACAGTTGAATCTCTCTCCCAAAAGCAGCTGGGCGTCATCAACAAAACTATGGGACATACCAACATGATTAACAATAAAACAGCCACCTTTACGTATAAGCCTCTTGTGGTACCACCAGGCCAGCCCTTTGACATGGTATGGCTGGCATTTACCCAGGTTACATCCAACTATTCCCTTCAAGTTCTTGTTTTGCATTTCTCTTAAAAACAAAGCCCTTAGCGCTATAATATGTGATCTTTCTAATATGAATTTTTGGTTATTTGTATTTTTGAATTGAAATCCCAGATTGTGGAGGATTTTGTTCCAAGAGCTAAAACTTTCCTCAAAATGGTCTGTCAGTCTGGCTGGCTCAGTTGGTTAGACATTGGCCTACTGATCCCAAGGTTGTGGGTTCAAATCCAGCCTAGACCGACGGTTTTTAAGGGTGCTTAAAAACGGCAGCTCCATATCAGTAGATTTACTGGCATGTAAAAGAACTCCTGCGGGATGAAATTCCTGCACACCAGCGACACTGATGTGATCCTGGCAATTGACAGTGTTGTTAAACAACAGAACAATTCCAAAAATGTCTGTTTCTATAAAAGAAGAAAGAAGCATGTGTGTGGTAGGATGCTGTTTTCGGCTGTAATAGCTATAGAAGTGCATTTTTATAGGATCTAACTGAAAACTGTCCAGTTGCATAACCGGAGTTACAATTCACAATGGAGCTGGTTACAGCTGCTTCTCTTTAAAGATTCTTAAAACAGTCACCTCACTTACTTTAAGTGAACTTGCAGTTATTTCCCACACTGGGTTGAAAGGAATAAGAGGTTCATTGTGAAGGAGCATATTCCTGTTCGAAAAAATCCCTAAGAGAACAAATTCTCTGGCTTGGCTCTGCAACGGAGCACCCTGACCAGAAGCTGATCTTTCCCTTGGAAAATGAATCTTCAGTCTACCTCTATATCTACCTCCACCAACTCTTTCTTGATTAGGTATGTATTTTAATGTGAGTTGTAACAAAGTAGGCTAACAACACACAAAGCAACTGAATGCTCAAACAAGCTCACTTTCTCGCAAACAACTAGTGATGACTGACCTGAGAAGCACATGATTTATCAGTGTAATCAAAGTGGCATATTTTGTTTATGTTTCCATTGCAATGGCCTTCCCCTCTTAACCTTGATCCTCCTTGCTTGACATCTGTCATGTATCTTCTTTTAAAAGTCAGACTTAAGGAATGTTTGAGTTAGGGATATTAATCTGCTTGTTATATTGGTGCACATCAAAAAGCAGGAAAATGTGGAACTTTAAGCATTGAGCTTACATTTGCACCATGCAAGTCACTACAGAGGTATTTTTTAGAGGTGGCACGTGACCTTGGTCAGATGTGCACGAGTGACATCACGCAAAGCAATGGTGGGGGTAAGTTTCCACCAGCAGCCTGCTGGCTAGTGGGTTAGAACTCAAAGAGATACTAACCAGACACCCCTTTTATCTTGCAATAGACAAGTGGACTAGACCATGAACTACTACGCAACATTACCTCACACGCCACCTCTAAAAAATACCTCTGTACAGAGCTCTTATATGTATGAATCGAAGCTTTGCAGACTGATGTCTAGACAACCAAGGTCTAATGTAACACACTTAAGAACTTAAGAGCAAAAACAAGTATATATTTATTGGAACTTTCATTAATGGGTAGAGCATTTCAAAAATTCCATAACCTAGAATGAGAACTGTTGTTACAAACTTGGTGACACATAACACAACATATCCACATGTTTTAGTGTGAAAAAAAAAGGGACGGTGAGAACACTGAACACTTCAGAGTAGAAAAAGTCTTAACACTTTAGGATTTTTATTAAATGACTTACATGCATTACATATGAATGTAACATTAAGTTAAAATTAAGACCTGGTATGGTAAGGTGGTGGAGAGATTTTGGGGGGGGGGGGGGGGGGAGAATGAGCTAATAAGTGATTAGGTACCGATTTCGGCACTAAATGAAAGTAATTGGGCTCCTGAAGTAAATTAGATTCTAAAGGTGCTTATGCCAAACATGTCATGATAAGCAAGAAACAGCAGCACACTTACATTGTCATTAAGTAATGGCATATCAGCACCATCTCCAGGAGCTGTTATTAGGTACTGTGTGGTAGGTGTTATCATAGCTCCATTAACAACTAAATGCCTACTGTTGTCATGTCCAGGAAAGGGACTTCGTCGTCCCCAATCTGCAGCAGGGTTTTGAAGTTCATATTCGTGTCCAACTGTCACTGCGTTTGGTATGGCACGACATCTCACACAAAAAGTGGCCGACTCGTCTACTTCTCCCAAAAGTGGCAAGGAAGCGCGGACTTCATCTTCAAGTAACAAATTATCTTCATTCACTGTGTTGACAATTCTTGAATATTGGTGTTCGCATATGTTCACTTCGTCATAAAAATTTGCCATTTCAATCACGGATTAAGGTTAAGAGATTTGCACAGCCATTAACCATTGGTTGCATAGGAGCAAACTACAGCTATAAGCGCATCAGTGGGCAGTATATACAGTTTATGCATTTTAACACGTTATTAGGAAAGGAAAGGAATAATATTTACAGTA
Source organism: Tenodera sinensis (assembly GCA_030765045.1). NCBI lineage: Eukaryota > Metazoa > Arthropoda > Insecta > Mantodea > Mantidae > Tenodera > Tenodera sinensis. Next base: position 11,239,051 of record CM060968.1, on the reverse strand, counting down.
TTCAGAGAATGCTGCCCAGTTAATCCATTTTTAATAATACGACACCTGCGCGATCTGACGTATGCGGAACAGACTTACCACACGGTGGGGGAAAAATAAATAAACGAGAAAGCTTAAGCGCAACAAAAAAGGTACAAAGATGATCATTGTTTTCATACTTTTTTGTTTTTAGTGCCTGTATTAAAGGAATTTCAGTTTTAATAAAGATTAAATAAGAACTTTGCCGCTGTCTAGTGTTAGATTATGAGCCTTACAAAATTGCACACAATATTTTTTGGAACATGTTGGTAACGATACATTTAGATTGCAGTGTTTGCAGGCGGCAGGCGTATGGCTTCGTTCGCTGATGCCGCCATGTTTTCCTACTATTGCACACGGCTCATATCTGTTGCATAAACAAACGCGGGATATTCGGAAACTAAGAAGATAAGTAATAGGTTGGTATTCACGCTTTATATCCTTTTGTAGACTTTGAATGTTTTGCGCTTCTTATGTTAACCGTATTTGTGCAATATATCATGTTACTTGCAAGGTTGTGCATGTAGGTGTCTGGGCATGTTTGGTCATTTGTACTCCTCTCGTAATCAGATCACAACCGCAAAATGTATCGCTCTTCGAGCTTAAACACGCTGAGTACGCATTGCAGCTGCGTTATACAGAGAAGGTTAAATAATAGACTTTGATGTAATAAATGCTAATTACTGCAATATTTTCTGTCGTTTTTTTACAACACGCTCGGTACTTGCGTATGAGGAGACAAATTTGGACAGTGACACGTGTTTAAAATCTCAATTAAATTAGGATGCTATTTCCATACACCATATGAAGGGTGGAAGAACAAGAGTATCAAGCGAAAAAACATTTTAATCGAAGTATTATAAGACTTAACCTGCGTGAAAACTAGTTGAACAAATTAAATTGTGCTGCCATAAGGGTTACAGCTATGTGGTGACTAGTGCAATATATATATATATATATATATATATATATATATATATATATATATATATATATATATATATATAAATGCATTTTGCCCATTGTGCTTTTTCAGTTCAGAATGTACAGTGAAAATATTTTGATTAAAAGTGACTTAAATCTGTTCAGTTCAATTTATAGATTTTATTTTTGATGTAACCACCAGCTATGAACATAGGTGAAGCATTTCATTATGTTATGTTACTCCGATATCTCTGGGAAAGTATTTTTATACTTCTAATTTAATATTGAGTAGAAAGAACCAGAAATTGTGTTGCTAATTGACGGAGAACATGTTATGTTTTAATTCCTTTCAAGAAATATTTTGAAAGTGGTATTGCAAATTATGACTAACCTTTAATTACTCTTTGTTCAAGAGTTATACAACAAACATGCAATCAGCATGTAAGATTCTGTCTCCCTGTGAGGAATATGTTCTTTTTGAGGTAAAGATCCCGAATTATTATTTGAAATTGCAAACTAATTGATGCTGTTGTAGTTTGATAGAAATCAGTTGTCTATAAGAACAACATTATACTACTATTAGTGTAACCCATGCTTGCAGTTTCTGGTTGTTTAATTTAGAATTTTTCACATAATTTATGTTGACAGCTAAATAAAACACAAATACAAAACTCCTTATTGAATATATGGGCTAGTGCATTGTTAAGGATGTTAGCATACTTTTATGGCACAGAGCCAGGTAACTTTCTTTTCCTGGAACTGACCAATTTTCATTCTACAGTTCTTTTAAGAGGATGGTAAGATTAGCTCTGCTGTGTGAAGAGTGGAGTGCTTGTTAGAGCTTGAGTTGCTGAAGAGCAAAGTAAATATGTCTGGAACTACACAATTTAATTTTTAAACTTTTCTTTGTAGTTCCTACATAATTATCTCAGTGTTTGAAGTTTCCAACCTGCAATTTTGGCTTTAACTTTCTTCATATTTCTCATTTGTTGTATATGTAAATAACCTTGGTTCTAAATGAATGCACAATATGTTGATATAGATAGCAATTGTTTTTGGAACTTCAGAGTTTTCTTTTAACTTCTGATAGAGTTGACTTCCACTTCAAGCTTTTGTAACCTTTTTGAAAGATTGATATTAAAATGATGTTGAATAAGATCCATTTTTTAAATTTCTTGTGTCTACTACCAAGAATTAGGGATTCTCCAAAGATTTTTTAAATTTAGGTTATGCATTTGGTGCCTCAAAAATGCTGCTGTATTAGAGAGAACATAGAGCACTTGCAAAAATGTAAAAATGAAAGGGAAAAGTAGTGCCAACTGTAATCAACTCAGGTGAGAGATAAGGTGAAAGTAGAGTATTTCCTTTGGAAGAAAGTGGAGAAAGCAGTGGCATAAGGCTAGGGGATGAGGAAAAAGGAGAAGCTTATAACAAATGATAAAATAAAATACAAAAGGAAATGAGGCTTTAAAATCAGTGGCAGTTGATACCAGGAGGTGCAAAGTGCTGCATGGAAAGGTCAAAAACCTTTCGGTTTCATCACAGAATGAGTGAGTGGAAGAGAGTTTTTAAATAAAAAATATGGGGAACATGTATCTGTTTGTACGGGGCTTTACAGATTTTTAACCTTTAGGACCAAAGTGTCATAGTGGAGCAAGTGTATAGAAAAGACAGAAGTGCTACTTCCTGATTTTCAACCTGTCGGATAAGAGTATCACAATGGAGCAGCTGTTAGGAAACTATGTGCTTCTAAAGATTGTAGTTGTATGTGAAGAGTCAACTAGTGTGATAAAGCAAGTGTACTGCAAAGTAAACTTCTAGCTCGTCCTTTTGCTCAAATCTGCACATTCTAGGTTGCATTTGGTTAAAAGGAAGTGTAATTTAGGTAGCACAATTGTACTTAGCCGCATTTCCTTCTTTCTTTTTCTGTTTTATGTTTTTTAGCATTAGTATTTATTGAAGGGCTAAATTCATACAATTTACTGGCTGCCCTGTGGTATTGGCCCAAGCCACTGGTCCACAGGACACGCTGGTATAGTTTGTTTACAAACATATTACAATATAATTTATACAAAGTTTTCTAAATCACTATTGCTCCTTCCTTCTTTTGTTTTTGACCTTATTTAAAAACTGACCAAAGTTTTTGTTTCAACTCTTACGTAAGCTAATTCTCCTGTTCATCTTTGTCAGTGCACATTCTTTCCTCCACATCTCAGTTTCCTTACAATCATAAACTATATGTTCTACATAGACTTTTCCTCCACTCAATGGACATTCACCATGCAGGTATCCATTTCTTTGACCTCTTAATCTCCATGTCCCTGCTCTTAACAGTGCTATCCCCTTTCTTTCTTCATTGCTCATGTTATCTATATACTTCTCTCTTTCCCAACTATCTTTTGTTGGTTAGAAAACGAGTGATTTTCTCACCTCTAATTGGCTAAACAGTTTTTGAACCTCCATGTCTTCAAATCTTTTTCTAACTCCTTTCCAAAAACCTTTTGTAATTAGTTATTCTCCTTCACCAAATATCACCCATACCTTTATTTTCCAAATTATTTCGTAGATTACTTGCCCATCCTGTATTTGGTAACCTAGCTTACTTGGAATTTCAAATATTGTTTCAATATATTCTCATCTATATTTAAAATTGTATACCAATATTTTAAAACTTTCTATAACTAACCCTTTTCTTGTTACTCTACCCATTTCATTTTGAGCTACCTCATTTGCAGCTGATATTAGCAATCTCAGAACTTCCTTACAAAACATCCTATGTCACAGTCCACAACTTCCCATCCATTTTCAAGTCTCCATATTTCACTACCATATAACATTCGTACCTCGCCTCAACCACCAAGTTATACACCCTTTCCAACCATTTTACCTCCATTTCAGACATTTTATACAAGCATCCTCTTACAGCTGTCATTGCTACCTTCCCTTTTGCCAGTGCCGACTTCTTTTGTTTGTGCCATTTACCTCCTGCATCAATTTTTACTGCTAAGTAGTTACATTCATGAACCACTTAACATTCAAAGTGTTCTATTTATTTAGGCTAAGTTAATCGTGTGAATATGATAGAGCATTCAGCCCAGGTTGTTAGCCAATCTTATTCGGAGATGCACATTGCTCTTTCTTGTTTTCATAAATGATTTACCTTTAATCTCGAACATTCCAAAACGATACTTTTTGCAGAAGACACCTATGTGCTTATATCTCAGAAGCCATGAGAAGAAATATTAAACAAATGCATTTATGGAGTTTGGTTCAAAGCCAACAAATTAGTTCTAAATTATGATAAAACATATATTCAGTTTAAAATTAAGAATAAAATTATTCCAGAATTAAATATTACTTATCATTACTTCACCATAAATAAAGTAGGTTGTACAAAGTTTCTAGCATTAGAAATAGATGAACAAATGAGCTGGAACAAGCATATACTCAACTTATTTCGTAAACTGAGCTCAGCTTGTTTTGCCTCGAGATCCATGTATGACTTGCTCCATCAAAATACTCTGAGAACTTTATACTTTACTTATTTCCATTCTGTCATGAACTACAGTATTATTTTCTGGGGTAATTTGGTATAAAGTGGGAGGATCTTCACCTTACGGAGAAAGCACTGGGAATTTTAAGTGGTGCTGGAGCCTGTCAATCATGCAGACCCTTATTTAACAATATAGGTGTTTTAACACCTACAGGTCAATACATTTTTCACTTGTTATGTGGTTGGTAACTACAATATCTTTAAATTGTACTCCCTTGTGCACAACCACAGTACTAGATACAGAATGACATGCACAGGTGATGTAACTCCTCTTACATTTATCAGAAAGGTCCCTTGCTACTCTGCCATACAAATATATAATGGTCTTGCTTTAGCTTTAAAATTACTGTGTAACCCAAAAGACTGTTTAAATTGAAACATGAATTGAGAAAGTGGTTCTTGCTTGTGCATTCTATTAACAGCATAAAGGAATACTATACCTTCTTTACCCCACTAGTATTAACCAGGTAAACTTCCGCAGACCAACCCTGCCGAAAAGAAAAATTGTTTATCCCAAAATATTCGTTAGGCACAAATAAATACGTACCCAAAATTGTAGCTTCCAAAAATTTCCTCAAACGGCCAAAAAAAATTCTCAAAGTTCTGCAAAAATATGAAAGTTTTAGAGATAATGCTCGTGAAAAAAAGACATTGAAATGCAGTTTCTGTACACTTCACCTCTTCTCTCCTCCTCTACACTCTCCTTGTCCTTCACCTTTCTCGATTTGATCCTCGAACCTAAAAAACTAAGCTACACCTAACCAAAGCTAAGCTAACATGGTGCTCCCAAACATTACCAGCCGTAACATAAACAATCATCTATTACAGGTGACCAAGGTCGACAATAAATATCTTTCTCTGATGCAATATTGGGGGCTTTTCGACTCTGGGGAACACTCCATAGTAACTTTTTTACCGTTTCAATGCCATTTTATTAATTTTTGACGGGTTGGTCTGTGGAAGTTTGCTTATTATGATTGTTTAGGTGTTTGGGAAAAAAAAATAATTGCATGGTTGTATGACGTGTTCTATATCGTTGAGCCTGGTGCATTCTAGGATCAAAAGAACAAGATGCAGCACAATACAGTTAAAGGGATTACCATACAGTTACATTCTTTTGACACACCAGTTCCATTTTTTCCCCTTATTTTGTCTAAGAATTTCTCTTAAGTTTTTACAATGTTTTCTAAAAGTGTCAATATGGACTATTTCACCATCTAATTTAAACCACATATAATTTGTTTGAGTCACTTTTTTATACTCACCTTCACTTAAAATGTTTTCAGGATCATTTGATCCCATTATCAGCGTTGGGTGGGTTAGCATATAGTTTATAACCTGAAGGTTTACTTACAGCAACATCATGATTGAATAATTACTTCAATTGCATAACTACACAAATTCAAATCTCTCCTACTGAGAAGTATATTTTAAATGTTGATGAAGTAATGTGTTACTTCAATATTATTGTGAAAAATATTGGAGAGCAAGAGGATTAATGACTTCCTTGTCAGAAATCCTGCATCAGCTAACAACAACAACAACAACACTTACCATATTAAGTGTACTGTTAAGATGTACCCTAAGTAGCACCTTGCCAAAGCGTGCCAAGTTGGTGAAACCTGATAGAATGGCAGTGGGTTTTACGGCTTTTTTCCTCTCTGTGTGTGATGTAGCAGAGTTGTTAAAATGTCTTGCAGAGGTTATATAAACTCTTATCTCTTGTATAATAAGATGATATATGGGCGTGGAGAACGTAAATCATTATTGGATTTGTTAATAGTGTTCTTGAAGTGTATTTGTGTTATGTGAGTGAAAATGTGGTTCCAGCCAGGTGGAAGAAAGGAAGGGTGATAAAATTAGAATACAGGAAGGGATTTGCACATATGACAATTAGTGCAAAAAGGTTAATAGTAAAATAGGAAGTAAATTGCATTGAAGCTAATAAATGAATGTAAGTACTTCTTTGTGTTCTGGTTACACTAAAGGGAAGTTAGATTATGTTTAATCATTGTTATATAAGCTTAAGTTAGGTTAGGTTTTTAAAATAAGCATAAGGGACCCTGGGTCTGAATTTTGAATTTTCTATATTTTTATAGGTATGAAATCAATACTTTGCACACTTAAGGGTGTTTATGTTAGAAACCATCACACACAGTTTCAGCTCAATTTGATTTATAGTTTTGAGAGAATTAATTATTCAATTTATTCACAGTGTGAAAATACCATAGTACTCAAAATACTCCAGCCGTCTCAAAAACTAAAATGTTACAACAATTTTATTTTATAAACTCTAATTGCCTAATAAACACCATGCTTTGATGGACACTTAAAATATTTTTTAAAACTTTTTTTGTGCATTTAATTTTTTTAAAGCTAAACAAATTTTCAAATGTTGAAACCAGAGACTGAGATTGAAGCCACATAAATATAGTACATGCTGGAAAAATTCTAGTAGCATAGCACAATATTTAATGCGGCTTGAGCACATAGTGTATTAAAAAATGTAATGTCGAGAAAAACCAATTTTCTACAGACATGCATCATGATCATGAGTCAGATTACCTGTTTGACCTAAAACTCATTACGGATTTTATATTGAATACATAGTAATAGCTCACTGGCATCTCACCAGATAGCAGCACAAGATACCGCTACATAAATTTTCAGCAATATTTGAATAAAGTATGGGCTAAAGGTGCACAAAAACAGTGCGGAAAGGGGTGGTGAAGTAGAAAACTTGGCATGTTTTCTATTCATAAATTGACTACATTGTTATTATCAGGGCTTGGATGTTTATCACATAACAATTTTAGAAATATGCAAGCATGATGACTGAAAAAATTAGAAAATATTATAAATGTGACCTAATTTTTTTGTGCTTTTTTGAAATTGTCAAAAATTCAATGTTGTTTAAACTAACATTATATTGAAAATCTACTTTAAAAATCTAGCATGCTCAAAAATTTTATTCTTGCATTTTAAATTGATTTAATTGCTCAATCTAGAACTAACCCTCGTTCTGCACAGAATGACAAATGTCATATTTTGAAGGGCTACTAGAAAGAATTACAATAGCAAATTACATACATTTTAAAGTTTTCAAAAATGAACACTTACAGAGAATTCTAATTACGGAAACTGACTTTGGCAGGAAACCTGACAACAACCATACTAAATGGTCTGTGCTTTCTTTGTATCTGTCACTTATTGTGCATCTCTTTCTATACAGTACAGCTTACCCTCCAAATTTGTGGAAACCTACATTTCTAAGAAAGACAATTGTTAGAAATATTACTGACAAGAATTAGGAGATGTGAAAAATCATTCTTTGGGATGATTGCAAGCAATATGCAAAAGTGGATTAGAAATATAAAAATGACAAAAGTACAAAAATTTAAGAGAAAATATGACCATAATGTGAAAGACAAGAAAATGATAAAGATGTTAAAAAAGGCAAAATAGGAAATCACCATTGATAAAATTGTGCTTCGCTTATATTTTCCATGGAAAAAAAAAACACTAACAAAACCTATGACCTGTAATAAACATCTGGATCCTGATTATGACACATCCAATAGCACTAAGTACCCTCTAGAATGATTTGTAGTACTATTACTGTCCATTGGACTTGAAAATTTACCATTATTATTATTATTATTAGTATTGCATTAGTATTAGTATTATTATTATTATTATTATTATTATTATTATTATTATTATTATTATTATTATTATTATTATTATAGCAACAGTGGAACCCTATTATCTGAAGTTCCAGATAATCCGAACACAAAATCCATAATTTAAAAAAAGAATAAAAGGCTTATTTGTAGTGTAGAAAAAGCATTTTATAGAACTGACAAACTCATTATTGAAACTACACATATCAGAACAAAATGTTTTGCTCTATTACACGAACAAGCACCTATTCTGTATTTGTGAGCGTAAAGCTTAAATTACTATGGAATGGTAATCTGAATTTTTCCAAATCTGAACAGACCACACCCCCAATTAATTTGGATTAGCAGAGTTCTGTATTTTATCACTGTTGTTGTTGTTATTATTATTATTATTATTATTATTATTATTATTATTATTATTATTATTATTATTATTATTATTATTATTATTTTGTTAACTAATGCTGGATTTCTGACAATGAAGTCATTAACCCTCTTGCTCTCCAATATTTTTCACTGATGGATGGGGCACTAGAAGTGGCCCGGCATGTTTGAACGTGGTCTCGGTCTATTTCCTCTTGCAGATCACATAGAGGACAGAGTGGTGAAGAATATATCCCAATTCTGTTTAAATGTTTTGCCTGACAATCATGTCCTGTAATCAACCTGAAGTTTGCAACTGCTGTTTTTCGAGGATATTCAGGAATTACTGTTTGAATGTTTGGTAGTTCCCATCTTTTATTCTTTGATTTTTCATTGTAATATTTTACAATAATTTTTTTTGAATTCAGAGTTGACTAATCTTTTAGCGGCATAAAATGGTAGATTAAATATAGATTTTTGTACACTGCTGGTACCCTTATTTGCAAGAAAATCAGCTTTCTCATTACCACTCAGTCCACAGTGAGCTGGTATCCATTGGAAGACTAGGTGTTTTTGAAGTGCTGTTAGATGGGTAAGGAGTTTCCAACATTCCATAATTGTTTGGTTTTTTGGTGACAACTTGGAGGTAATTGCTATAATTGCTGCCGTGGAATCTGAGAGAATAACTGCTTGCTGAAAATGTGAAATTCTGTAAAAAAGATTTGTAGAGCCATTCGAATTGCTTCAATTTCTCCATCAAAGTTTGTAGTTCCATAATTTAAAGATTTGTAATAAGAAAGGAGGTGACACATGACTCCAGCCCCTGCTCCATCTTGGTTTGATATCAATGATCCATCAGTATAAATATGGAGCCATTCGTGTTCTGGATTATTACAATATGCACCCACAATCATCCAGTTTGCTTTGGCGGTACTGGACCTCATGTCACCCCTTGTTAAAAATAAATTGTACCACAACAGAATAACTTTAGTATAGTTACAAAGAATTTAAAAAAAAAAAATAATTAAAAAAAAGTTCTGGAAATCTCGTATGGATTGTCTCTAATTCCTATAATTTTGGAACACTAGTTGGAGTATCACTTTTCTTAACTTCTTCTGCCAGGTGTAAATAATATGTGATATCTAATGTATGTGTCGGATTGACTTTAGATATGAAGTTTTCCTTTGAATTAGGAAGGTATACATTCTTCTTGATGTCTTGAATTTTGGAAAGAAAGCTCTCCTGAGTCTTTAGTGTATGTGTAAAATTTCTCTTGTTCCATGTATTGAATGGGAGTCTGATCAACTTTTCGTGTTGAATAAGAGCCGCTTTTTCTATTTCATATTCAATAGGGTGTTGGTTAGTATTTCCATAGCTGGTATTGGTGTGGTTTTGATAGCACCTGTAATTAGTCTCAGACTTTGGTTTTGAAAGATTTGAATTTTTTTTGTGTTTGCTGTTACAAGAACTTCGCTGCAGTAAGTAAATAATGGCTTTATATATACATTGTATGTTGTGTTTAAGAGTTGCTCATCCCTACTTCATTCCTGTTAGACGTTTTAACAGTGAAAGGCGCCTCTCTGCTCTTTGTATTACATTTTCTATTTGTTTGGTCCATGTAAGTTTGGTATCAAATGTAACTCCTAAATACTTTGCTTCCTTTGTTTCTGCTAATTGTTGACCCTCAAAATTTATTTTTATTTTTAGTGGTTTATTTCTTAGTGAAAAGATTTGGTAGTTTGATATTATTGTATTAACAGTCATTAAATTTTCTTTAGTCCACTTTTGTATGTTGGTTAAGGATTGTGGCATGGTTTTTTCTAGTTCTGTACTTTTGCTTTTTGGTTTTGAAGTCCACATTACTAAGTCATCAGCAATTAGTGCACACTTATCATCATCGTCGTCGTCGTCGTACATAGTGTGGTAGCTGTTCGAGTTAGAGATAACTGTTTAAATCATGAGTGAAGTTAAACTCTTGATACTTCTAAATTTGGACAAGGAACATAGCAATAAAAATTTGTATTTCTAGGTAATTATAGGTATATGAGAAATTAAAAAATGTCAAATTTTTCAGTTTCTGTGGTTTTTGCATGGTTTTTGTATGTATAATAGAATGTAACAATGTAATTTCTTTGCCTTTTATCTGTGATTTCTTTCAAACTTGTGTTTGTAATCGTGGGCAGTGTGGAGTGATGAAAGTATATTGAATACACAGCGCTATGTTGATCCTCTTTGTGTAAACCATTACATAACTGCCTGTAACTGAGAAAAGCATTTACTTAATAGTAAGCTGCTTGGTCACATGACTACAGTAATTTCCAACAGCAAGTTACTGATTTTTATAACCAATTGCCATGATGTAGAACACTATTAGGCAAACCAAAAATGCACAAAAATCTTTAAATGATAATTAAAGCCCAGATTTCTAAGCACATTAAAGTAGTAAAATAAGGAAATAAGCACAATAAAAGGTGCAAATAAGCACCAAATTTAGCAAAAATGAATGTACATAAATAAGATAGTTTCACAGAAGTCTTACCTTATTGAGGGCTCTTACAATACATAAGCAAGGTCATCCTGACATTTTCCTATGGAAGACTTGCATCTACCAGTGAAAAATGATTTTGTATAGTCGCATGACGTCACAGGCGCATGCGAAAGGTACTAAAATTCCTGTTCAATATGTGTTTTTTCACCAGGAAGCTTTTTAGGAATTTGGCACAGTATTTTGTAAGCAAAATTTTACTGTGATACTTGATGGAGTTTGTCAAATGCAAGTTTTGCAACCGTGTGTATTTCTGACGACAATGCTACTGAAATTTTGTCAATCGGAGAAAGGGAATGTTCCAAGGAATTATTTTGGACTTCCAGCTCTTTAAAGTTCCAGGTATTTTGGAGAAAGACCATTCTTGTGCAACGTGCTGCTGCTTGCAACTTGGGGAATCACAGTCCTTGTCCATGATATTGTGATATCTCAGGCAATAACTGAGTGATGAGTTGACTGTCTACCCAACCGCAGCGAGGTTTTACTTTCTATACCAGTAAGTAGAGGAAGTATTGTATTCCACCCAAAAATTTGATGTCCAGATTTCACCAGAAATATATGTTTTCTGAAGTCTCCTGAATCAAATAAAACTGGGCCCTAATGACCTAGTTGTCAACAGGCCCTTAAACAACACTCGCTCACTCCATTTTTAGAAAAAGGTCCGTGTGTGTGTGTCTGTCTGTCAGTCAGTCAGTCTGTCTGTAGACAGCATAACTCAAAGCGAAGTTTCGAAAAACTTAACACTTTCGTGAAATGGAACACATTGTTCATTTTTTATATTTATGCAAAGAGAATGGGATCTCAAAGCTTTAAAAGATTTGACTATCGCTCAAAGCCTACTGTATTCTAATATTCTCCTTGTGCCTACAAGGAAATAAGCAATAAGGTAATTTGTGCAGATGTTTATCTCAACTAACATGAAGAAGATATAGTAATAAGAGTTTGTTGGAAGGGTTAGTACAAGAGTAGAGAAAGTCATGTGAGTGCAACATACCAAATTTTTTTAAAACAATTTTCTTCGGAATTGTTCCCTTGCACTCACTATCCCAATAACCTCACTTATTTCACTCCTTTCTTCCTTTTCTTTATTCTTCTTCTTTCCCTTTCCATCACTTGCAATCTCAGCTGGAACTTCACTCAAGGTCGTTTCTCCCTCCTGCTCTGCAGTGCCCAACACATGTGTTGCTTGCACATTTTGAAGAGTTTGCATTTCTTGATGGTTCTCCTCGTCAGTCAGTGTAGTATCCTCTTGATCTAAGCTCTTCATGTCAATTTTGTTTCTCTAGCTCATTGTCTTCTTTTGATGTCCCTTCTGTTATTTTTCCATCGATCCATAGCTGCAAATTTTTAATGTATACCAGTTTTCCTTGCTTAAGTGCTGATTTTCTTTGTTAATTATTTTTTACTTAATCTTGGGTGTTTAAAATGTTCAAACTATCAGCAAAACTGCCAAAGGTTTCAGGACCCTACCTAAGTCATTCAGCATCTTCACAATGGGAAAGTTGCAATGTCTGAGCTCCTGAAACAAATCCCCTGGCTAAAGGCCCAAGAAAATCAAGAATTCAGTTTCTTTGTCACTGAAGTAGTGTAATTTGATTACCGGTTTCAGTTCATTTATTTTCAGATCCTGCCAGTATTTGCAAGGGTAAGAGCAGGGTCAATGTTAAATAATTATGCAGACTTCCATGGTCTTTGTCCATTACTTCTTTCTTGGCTTCTGGACTGTGTCCTGTTGGGAGGGGACAGTGAGGCCAGCAGATAATAAAGGCAGTGACCAATTAGACAAGGTTTACAGCTGCACAATGAAGAAGCCAAACACAGTTGACAGTGAAATGTCAGCATAATTAAAAAAGCGAACAGGATGCAGCCCATACTGGAAGCCAAGAAAGTGTTAGTAAGGGTCAATGTTATTAAAGGGATAAGACTAAGTGAAAAAGGAATCTAATCTCAGAATTCCAAGAGCTATGCTTTACTACCACCCACAGCACAAAAGATTACTGGGATGTACAAAAAAGTGTTGGATGGAAAACTCCATGAGATCATAACAGGCCAACTAACCTAATACTTGTATCGAAGAAGAAGAAATCTGTATCTAATAATTTTACTGTAATACTCCCTTCAAAAACAGAATCTTGAAGCTGATTTTTTACTATTGATGTATGCAGAAATTGTTTCTGTACAAAAAGTAAATACAAATAGTTTTTATTAAACCAGTTTTACAATGAGTAAACATTTTTCTAGCATCCATATTCACAGCCTTTAACAAATTTGGTTAAACATGTTTTTCCATTCCTGTTTGTTCACCCATATATCTTCTACTTCCCACCCTCTCTTTTGGCCTCGTTGATTCCTTGGGTGCACAGAAGAGGAAGAGAACAGAGAATAGGCACATGGAACATTCAGGGAATAAGGAATACATTTGAAGAAATCTGCAAAGAATTAGTGAGCAAAATATTATGATAATCACAGAAACTAAAAAGAAAGGAATGTAATTGAAAATAAAGGATCTTACATTTATTTTTATAGTGGAGTAAAAAAAAATCAAGGAGTTATATTGATAAAGAATAAGTACAAAAAGTATGTTACAGACTGGGAACCTATAGACTGTAGAACTTGAATGGGACAAGAAGTGTCAATGTATATTGTCACCAAATTCTAACTCTTAAGAATATATATGTTCAGAGAAAAAACTGGGGCATTATATATTGAACATCCATTGTATATTGGACATAAAAGACCATTTCATTTTGCTGAGGCTTGAGGTATTTTGCTGAGGCTTGAGGTTCTTTTATGTGACAAAACTATTACACAGGACCACCAGCTTTACTTCCCTTCTGAAGGAAGCCATGTTAAGTATTTTTGGGCACAAAAATATCCATGGTCTACCATCTGGTTTGAACTTGCAACCTCGGGAACCAGAAGCTAGCATGTTACTGCTAGATCACTGAGGACGACTAATGGTTTGTAGAAGAATGAGTAGAGAGAGTCAATTGATTGTAACCTGTCAGATTTTTGTGACAGTTCCTGATTATAGTGTAAACTACGGACTAGAAGTTTGTGTGTAGTCTAGGAAGTTCTTTGCTTCTGTTTAATATTGCCAATCATAACCATTGTTGTTAGGTCACTTGGTTGCATGGACGAATGCGTTTTTTTAGAGGCCTGCCATATGTCCAGGAATACATAAAATTAAAAAAAGAAAACATACAGAACAATTACAAAACAAGGAAAAAAAAAAAAAGTTTGTGGTAGAAGAAAGAATTTTAGCATGTGTCAGAAAAAAGCATATTAGCGGTCTTCAAGGTATTCCCTTTTATTTTACATGTAATTTGTGTACATTTACTGCATTGAATATCCTAAGCGTTCAAAATTGCAGGTCGTTACAAAATTATGCTGAATGAGGAGAACATTATGGGTTTCGATTTTGGGAAGTTGGCTAGTGAAATAATTATGGGTAGGAAATGTTGAATGTAGATTTGTGATTACAATGGTGTATTTGTTTTTATGTTTGTGCAGAGGCGAGGAGGTGTTGCCATAATGGGTCGTCCACTAATGACAACAACAGTGTGCTGTATGTTCTGTCTGCTGTGTGCTGCCCATCAGTGTTTTACCCACCACAGCAGACACGAAGTTGCTGCAGTTCCCACAGATGGCAAAGGACCTCCATTCCTCTATTACTCATCACAATCTCCAGAGCAACATCACCACCTCCATCACCACCAGACCCCACATTCAGAGGAAAGGTCTCATCGACTTGTGAGTGAGAGGAAGCGACGCCATGTCAGTGAAGCTCCCTCTACTGATTCCCCTTGGGACGAACATGTGTTTGTGGAAAAGATGTTTGAACGGTTTGGTAATGGCAAAGTAATGACACTGGAGGGTTTCCAGCGCCTGCTGGAGGTTGTAGGACTTGAGAAACTTGTTGCCGAAGCAGCTAGACAGGTTGTGGATAATGTTTCTCCACCGTCATCGCCAAACTCGGCCAGTTCAAAAAGCAATGGTATTAATCTAGAAGATTTGGTTGTTATTCATTTTAGTATTTGTGTGATGTCAAGCTGCTTACACTATAGAAATGTTTCATAGGACTAATAAAAAGTCCGGTGTCACATAATTTTTAAGTGTGATTCTGATTTACTTCAAATTTGGTTTGTGAGAGCAACTAACCATGAGGAATTGAATAATTATTTTGTTAAGGCTGGTTTACAACCACTAACAATGGTAACAAGAAACTTGAAATGCATGTATTCAAATTATGCATATTAAGACTTTTTGCTGTAGAAATTATTGAAGATGGCTGTGCGATGAAACTGTCGCTAGAGCTCTCTGTAGTCGCAAGCTAGGAAAATATTATTGGTTAGGTAGAAACAAATGAATTTGCAATGGGCAACATCAACCTCCATTTTCGTTTTCTTGCCCGGGCTGTTGTGAACCAAAATATTGAGTTTTACGTTTCTTCTTGTTGCCGAAATCATAATGGTTCCCATTGTTGTGAACCATCCTTTAATGCTATATCTTTTTTGTTGTAGTGAGTGAACTAAAGTTTGTTTGAATTTCAGGTATGTGATTTTTGTATCACTTCAATCAAGCAATGTAACAATGTAATGGTGATCTGTACCATCTTTTTATTGATCTTGAGGTTAGATTGTATTTGGGTTTTGTAATTGAAAAGGTGGAATCAGACTGAAAAATTGAATGGCATGAGTGGCGATGAACACACGTAATGTGGCCTCATCGCTAAACAGGAATCCTTTCAACCTCATTAACCATCTGTATTGCAAAATCAAATCTATGCTAGTGTATAACAATTCATTGCGGAGGCTTTGGCGGCTGGTGTTCATCGTATCTGAATCTTCCGGGGAAGGCCACGTTTCACTCTGTGATGACACCTACAAAACTGTACTCTCTGGTCAGCACAGTTTTGCAGGTGCTGTCATGGAGTGAAACCTGAAGAAGCCCAACATACGGGGGTGAAACGTTGACATTCATTATAAAGAAGACGTAGCCTTCCCTGGAAGACTCAGATACGGTGTATAACAATTGTGACAAAGTGGAGATGTTTCTTGTGTTTCAACACCACTAAAATTTTTATAATTAATTTTTAAACTAAACTTATGATGAAAATAAAATGTTTAGAACAGTGGAGCATGCAATTAAATTTATGTTTCTGAACATTTGAAAACATTTTTGGTACATTGCCTTTAAAAATGGTTGAGGACTAGTTTTGGAGAAGCTCCTCTCCATCTTCAGCTGGTCGGTTGACTGGAAAGTGTTCCCATGCAGCTTTGAAGATGTTTCTGTTTGTTTTGTTATCTAACATGATTCAGCCTCTTGAGTGCTTTGAGTGGTTGATCGATTCTCAGAAGTAGATAACACAGGAGGCTTGGCCTGATGTCTAACCAGTGTACTTGTGGTCTACAGGTTTATTACTGCGAGGTAGGGGAATGAACACATTGAGACAGTCTTCCCCATGTGCACTCTAGTCATACCAAATGTCTTTCTTTTATTAATACCACACATTAGAGTTATTTATTGTTCTTACCAATTCCTAAGCTGGGACATAAAGTATTTACAATTGTAAGTTGCCCTTGGGGTACTTATCTCAAACATGAGATTCCCTTTGTGGTCTACCAGGAAAATAAGAACTGCTTGGGGAACTTAATGTCATACTGGCAAGTTTTCATGGTAGCTCAGTAGTTAGAGCAGCCACACATGAATCTGTGGTTCAAATCCTGGCTATGGCATTGAATTTTTCAGTCCTGATCCTACCTCTCTAAGTTTTGAAATTAATTTTGCCCATTCACTTAGCCCATATTGGAGCCAAGTCAGTGTTTCTTGGAAACTAGCAGTGCTCTTTTTAATTACTGTTAGATTTCATCACAAGTATCATTTTGTAGCAATTACACACTTACACATCAGTGACTCTTAGTACATGTTCCTAGATTTGTTTCCAGTTGATGCCTTTCTCAGCTACCAATGTGATAAAGTATATTTACACTTACATCACATGTCATATTGCATAATATTTGCCTTAAAGTGTTGCTAATTTGAGTGCATTTTAATATTTCAGCTTCCTCTATTGTGCCAAAACCACACAGAGTTGCAGATGAGAACAATGGTGGCCACACTAACTCTACAGAAAAGGTAATGTGTGATTAAGATTACAAATAGAACTAATATTTGGAATGAATTTTTCATTAAAATTGAAAAAAAATGTTGACCCAAACAAAGATTCTAAAGTAAGAACAAATTAGAAACTAAAAACTTATCTTAGTAATGTTGCACGTTCTTTTTGCACAAACTGACCCAGGGTTTCAAGTTGTTGGTAAACTTAATAAAATGACTTGTTAATTCTTGATTTAAGTGTATGTGCAATGTACTCAGCAATTTGGCACATTGAACTTCATGGTCTTTTTGAATGCCTAGGTTTTCCGAACATGGATAAGTTGCCTTTGTTTAACTTTTCAGTGCATGCGCAATTAGTGCTTAGTAAGCTCCACTACCAGGTTAACAATATTCCTAATAAATAGAAAATGATTATCTGGGCTTGTGGGCCGTGGTCTAGAGGAAAATCTTCCAGAGGTTTCATTCAAATCTGCGTTGAACATCCTCAGTGGTGTTACTCTAGTATTCTACTAGTTCTGGCAACGACTGATACAGAGCCATTTGGTTTCGTTGGTTAACATGTGTGGGTGGTTGATGGTTAGTATTGTATTGTATTACATCTTGTTCTTTGGATCCTAGAATGAGCCAGGCTCAAGGATATAGAACACGTCATACAACCATGCAATTTCATACACATTTTTTTTTTCCAACACCTAAACACAATCATTATAATAGGGTTAAACTAGTGGTTGAAAGAACTTACAGTATAGTATTCCTTTATGCTGTAAATAGAATGTGCTAGCAAAAACTTTCTCAATTCCTTTTTAGATCTTAAACAGTCTCTTGAGTTACACAGTAATTTTAAAGCTAAAGGAAGTCCATTATATATTTGTATGGCGGAGTAGCAGGGACCTTTCTGATAAATGTACATGGAGTTATATGGCCTGTGTAAGTCATTTCTGTGTCTAGTGCTGTGGCTATGTACAAGAGAATTGAATTTAAAGGTGTTGTAGTTATCAACCACATAACACATAACAGTCTTTGTTCATTGGTTTGGCTGCTGCGTGGGCTGGGCTAAAGTGGTGGCTGCTTCCATTGTCTCTGAAACCACTTACTTCCAATGGAACATAAAGTACTTAGGATAGTAAGTCACCCTTGGGGTATTAGTCTCCAAAGTGACACTCTCTTTGTGGTTTACCAGGAGAAATGCAAATCGGTTGGAGAATTCAAAGTCATTCTGACAGGTTGTCTCAGTAGCTTAGAGGTTAGAGTAACCACATAGCAAGTGAAAGGTCTGTGGTTCAAATCCTGGCTGTGGCATTGAGTTTTTCAGTTCTGATTCTACCTGTCAACCATTGCTTACACACAGCTTGTGTGTTTAAAAACCCTAACAGTAAGTTTGTTGGCATAAATAAATAATAATTGTGTAGGTCACATCTTATAGATTAAAAGAATAAGTGCTCCTTAGAAAGAATATTGTTTATATAAAGGTTACATTCCATATTTTCTTCTGAAAAAACCATTTTAATAATTGGCATAATCCTTAGCTGTACAGTATTTTCCAAAATTACTGATTTTTCATTACAAAAAAGCGTGACCTTAAATTTAAAGGTAGCCTACATCACAGTGCACCCTCTCTTCATTTAGCTTGTGTATAGATGGATGTCACTAAAGAGAACAAATTCTGGAGTTCCTTTTAAAATTTTAACTCCATGTGCATGTGTGTGTGTGTGTGTGTGTGTATATTGTGTTAAACCTAATTGACATCAGATGCTGATAAGTTGGTGTTTAAACAAGGTAGGTGAGATTATTAGGTTAGAATGTCTTTAAAACTGCTTCCCAAGTATAGAAATATCGAAACTTAATAGCTTGTTATTGGCATTCCCAAGATTTAATGCCTCAAAGATATCTCAAATCTCGAGCTAATCACCTGCCAGTGCGACACTGAACAGCAATTAACTGCCTTCTTGCCTCAATAGCCTACCCTAGTAGTGTTTGTGTAACTGTTCTGGTGGCCCAATCCGTAACGCCAAAAACTGCTGTTCCAGAGGTCATTGGTTCGGTTACTGTCATGTGGTTAATTTTTTTTTTTTTTTTTTTTCTTCGTCATAAATTACAATAGGCAGTTCCTTTAAACCTGACGTAAAGAGTTGCATTTACTTTTCATTTTATGTAAGTTTGTTCACCCTTTAAACCTCCTCCCATTTAGAAGTACAGTATGTGAGAGTATTAAGCAGGATTCAACCTTTGCTAGACGGAATTGTAATTAATTGCATTCACAAGGTGAAATTACTCTGTAAAATGCATTGTACAAGAATTAAAACCTTAGACAAAATATTAAAACAATCAAACAAAACAAAAATGAAAAAAAAAAAAAAAAGACAAATAAGGTGAAGGAGATGCGAACTCGTTTACCTTTCAATTGAAAGCTAATGTCATAACCATTGCGCCAGAGGGAGTGCTCCGAAGGTCTCTTCATTTTCGTGTGTTGTTCACTCAAGTGGTATCATCATTAGCAGTGGCGTACTGGCACTTTAGAAACTTATAGCCGTAACTTCCACATTTGAACCAACAGGCCATAAGTCTCCTGTCCCAAATTAGTTGTTTCAGAGATCTCCACTTGCTCTGAAAATATTTTGGTGTAGTTCATTAACACCTGTACACACACGCACAAACAACACTCACACACGCTTGCATGCACACACACACACACACACACACACACACACACACACACACACACACACACACACACACACACACACACAACAGTGGCAGAATAGGTGGGACCAAACTACAAAAGGGCCTATAACAAAGTCGTTTTTTCCCTCCGTCAAAGAAAGACTGAAATTAAAATTACCAATTGCCCCCTGCTTTACAGCATTAATAACAGGATACGGAAAGACCAAGTCATACCTGCACAAATTCAAAATAATAGATGACCCCACATGTCCCTGTAATAAAGGACAACAAACAGTACAACATATAATTTATGAATGTCAAGAAACACAAAAACAACGAATAAAGCTGAAAGAAGATATTAAGAAGAATGGAGGCAGCTGGCCAGTCACTACACATCAATTAGTAACAAAGCATTTGAAGGCTTTCAAAGAATTCTGCATCGCACTAGAACTGTGAGAAATGAACTATACAGTGAAAAAGAGAAGATACGAGTTTACCAAACATCAGTAACAATTACTAAAATTGTGGACTATTAAAGTGATCAAGCAAAGCACAAAACAATTGAGTGAAATTAATGCATGTAATATTACTTTGTAATGGGGCATGCTGCCTAATTTCAATAAAGAGTGTTATTGAACACACACACAAACACACACACACACACACAAACACACACACAAACACACACACACAAACACACACACAAACACACACACACAAACACACACACAAACACACACACACACAAACACACACACACAAACACACACACACAAACACACACACACAAACACACACACAAACACACACACACAAACACACACACACAAACACACACACACACAAACACACGCACGCACGCACACACACACACACACACACACACACACACACACACAATTAAATCGGTAAGTGATTTAAGGAAAGCAATTAATACTTTAAAAAAGGATGTAGAAACTAAAGAAAAAGTGATTAAGGAACTTCAAGCTGCCGTTAAGAAGCAAGAAGGAAGTGAAATGGCCTTATCATATAGAAAAATGGAAAGGGAGAAAGCTGCGCCATCTTTTGATCGGAAGCCAAGTTACGCTGATGCTAGTCGGAAAATTCCTCATGAAAACATCGAAAAGAGATACAAACTTATTCTAAAATCCAAAATGAATGAATCAGCGGAAGCTATGAAGGTAATATTGAAAAATAAGGTTAATCCAACACAACTGAAGGTGGGAATAAGCTCACTAAAGGCTCTAAGGGATGGAAGATTGATTGTGGAATCTGAATCAAAGAGTGAAATAAATATTCTAGGAGAAAAGATTCAAGAACAGTGTAGCCAACAGGTAGAAGTAAAGGTTCCTGAACTTCGAAAGCCATATGTAATTATATACAATGTACCAGAAGAAATAACACCACAAAATGCAACTGAAACAATATCACAAAACGGAGAGCTTAAGCTAAGTGAGTAGTCAATAGTTCCTAAATTTATCATTAGGAACAGAAGAAACATCAGAAATTTGGTTGCAGAAGTCAAGACTGAAGCATGGAGATTGTTAGTAAACAACAGAAAGTTGAAATTAGGTTGGAATATATGTACTGTGGAAGACTATGTAAACATCAGTAGATGTTTTAAGTGTAATAAATTTAACCATAAAGCAACAGAATGTCGAGGAGAAGAAAAGTGCCCACTATGTGCAGGAAAGCATAAATTGAAAGAATGTAAAGCATCAGTACAGGAATACAAATGTAGTAATTGCATAAATCACAATGTGTATAGCAAAATCATTAAAGTCGATGAAAATCATTCCTCTCTGGACAAAAATAAATGCCCATGTTTACAAGCTGTTATTAGAAGGAATAGACAAAATACAGAATATTAAAATGGCTACAATTAAAGCACTAAGTGACAGACGAATTTACAACAATAAATTTCACAATAGTAATGTCCATCTTAAGATAATGCAAATAAACTTACAGCATTCTAGAATAGCTACAGACAATTTAATGCACGTAATAAATCAAAATAAAACAGATATTGTACTTATTCAAGAGCCATATATTATTAAGAACACAGTAGCTGGGATCAATAAAAGCTACAAAACTTTTACTTTTGGGGACAACAAAATTAGAACAGCTGTATTGATCGTCAACAAACACGTTGATGTTATCCTCATATCTCAGCTATCAGATGGAGATGCCACAGTTGTAGAAGTGATTTTCCAAAATACTAGGTTCTACATAGCTAGTATGTATCTGGACATTGAGGATGACATTAACGCTGATCTGTATAAAATAGATAAGATAACATCTTATATCAAAGGAACGGGTCTTATAATCGCTATGGATAGTAATGCTAGATCAACAATATGGCATGATGTGACAACAAATACCAGAGGAAGGATAATGGAGGAATATTTAAATTCAAAACAGTTATATATTATAAACGAAGAAAGTGAAAATACAACATTTGAAAGCACTAATGGAAGAAGTAATATTGATCTCACTATCACTAACAGTGAGTTGTTGTCGCGAATTGCAGATTGGGAATGCGGCAAAGACGAAAGTTGTTCTGATCATAGAATTGTAAGTTACACAGTAAGTCAAAGAGCAAATCATAAAACGGAATATAACTTCCACGTCCCAAAATATATAGTAGATGATAACAAATTAGGAGACTTTGGCAAAGTACTAAAAACAATAGGAGTTCAGAATTTACCGTTTAGAAGAAGCAATTTAGAAGATGTAGATGAAGAACTTAGCAAATTGGTGAACAAGGAAGATGATGTCGATAAAATAATAAAGCAGTTTGAAGAACATTTAGCTGCAGCATGTAATAACTGTTTTAAGAATTGTAATTCATTAAAGAAAATTAACGAAAGAAAATCTATACCCTGGTGGACAAATGAACTAACCATAATGAGGAAAAGAGCAAATGCATTAAGAAAACGATATCAAAAGACAAAACAAGATGGTGTATTAAGAGAAGAACGAAAAGCCTTGTATATAAAACAAAAAAGGGAGTATGAAAGAACTATAAGAAAAGAGAAATTAGATTCCTGGAAAAATTATTGCAGTCTAACTCCATCTAATAATCCATGGAATGCGGTATATAGAATAGCTACTGGCAAAATAAGAAAAAATTCACCATTAACAACTCTTACGAAACAGGACGGTTCAGTCACAACAGATTTAAAAGACACATTAGAATATATGCTGAATCATTTTGTACCAGAAGACAATGAAGAAGATGACAATTGTTATCACAAAAATATTAGGGAAGTAATCAACAGACCAATCACAACACAGAATGATAAAGATTTTACTCAGAGAGAAATAAAAGATATTTTAAGTAGAATGGATGCAAGTAAAACTCCTGGAGAAGATGGAATTACAAGTAAAATATTACTTAAGGTCTTTAATGTGTTTCCAAAATATATGACAACCATCTACAACAATTGTCTAACAAAAGGAAACTTTCCTAAGCAATGGAAGAAAGCCAAATTAATACCTATTGTTAAACCAGGAAAGGAAAAGAGTTCAGAAGTAGCAAAATTCCGACCAATCAGTTTACTGAATGTAGGAGGGAAACTACTAGAAAAACTTTTAATTGACAGAATAATGTACCATGCACATTCACAAAACTTAATGAATAACAACCAATTTGGTTTCACTCCACAAACAAGCACAGTAGATGCTGCAATGACAGTTAAGAAATACATAAAGAAAACCCTGGAAGATGGTCAGATGGTAATTTTAACCAGCCTGGATGTTCAGGGAGCTTTTGACGCAGCCTGGTGGCCGAGTATATTGTATACATTGAGGGAATTTAACTGCCCGAGTAACTTATACTACCTTGCTAAAAGTTATTTCAGTCATAGAAGTGCAGTATTGACAGTTAATAATGTAAAACTTGAAAAAAATGTAAGCAAGGGATGTCCACAAGGATCTTGCTGCGGACCAGGCTTTTGGAATTTGCAATACAATTCGCTCTTGAATATTGAATACTCGAGCCATACAAAGGTAGTGGCATTTGCGGATGATTTATTAATAATAACTAGAGGTAAAACCAACTTGGAAGCCGAAAATTACAATAATGTAGACCTGAAAAAGATTGAAACGTGGGCTAAGAATAATAAAATTATTTTTAATGAGCAAAAGTCGAAAACAATGCTAATAACACGTAAACGTAGAGTGGAAAGGGATATAAGCATCTTTATCAATAACAGACAAATAAAACA